>CAWUPZ010000100.1:0-25543 GCA_963924555.1 Crambe crambe
CAGGAACATGTAACAAGAGTCTGGGTAGCTAAATTTAAAAAGTAAAGAATGTGTGTATTTGTGCGCATGCAAATGCTACATGTATACCCTCATTAGTACTCACACTTACCAAGGATTCGAGCACTTGATCCTGGAACGTAATGACGATTCACACCATCCACAACATCTTTTATCCGGTTGGAATCCCAACGCAAAGTGGTATCATAAACAACCACAATTCCATGTGGACAGTCACTACATAAAATTCATGCAAGAAATATATAGTGTACAAGAAGATGAACAAAAAGTACGTGCAACAAAACTTACTAGCTTTCAATTAACTGGCTTATCAAAAACCTAAAAAGAGCAACTACCGTAGGCGCTCTAAATTTGCGTCACGAAAAAAATAATTGGTTGTGCTTGGTGACGCAAAATTAGAAAAATAGCGACAAAAATTTTAATGAGTATGACTCAAAATTAGAATTCTTGTCGTACGCACATGGACGTTAACGACGGCTTGCGATGGCTACTAGCTCTGCTAAAAGTCCCGCTACCGAGCCCGCATCTACAAAATAACAGGCTTCTTCAAGCGTGTAGTTGCCCCCCCTGCCGATTCGATGGAATATGTCTGCTGAACCGCCCGTCTGAAATAACGAGAGAGGGCCCCTGGCAAAGGCCCTCTCCCCTACGCAGTTCCCCGTCGCTCCCTTCACGGGGTGCCATCCCTGCAGTGCTCTTAGCAGCTTCAAACGTGGGAGTCTCTGCAGCGCCCAGTAACTCCGGCGAGGTACGAGGCTGACTCTCCCCTACGAAATCTATATCGTCTGCCGCCGCCAGGAGACGGTCCATCTCCTCGTCGTCGTACTCGAGGGTCATAATTTCACTGTAATTAACGAGCGCACTTCAATACCGGTAATACAATTCACTATTCTCTCCCAGTACCGAGTGTTTTCGGCTCGTAAAAAATCTGCTGAAGTGCACGTGCTCGCTGTTTCTGGTAATCGAGCTACTAAGTGGGCCAACAGTGTTATACGTACGTACACGTGACGCATTATTAGAAATTCAGCTCCCAAAATTTTGGCGGGGGTGTCGCAAATATAGAAAACATGGTTTGAATTTATCCGATTATGACGCTTAATTAGAGCTTCGCAAATTTAGAGCGCCTACGGTACACACTTTACATCTACAGTATGCAACGCACACCAACTTTGGAGCTTTCCAAATTGGAAGGTGGTACCACAAAATGTGCACTTTCCATCCTCTCATAGTGTGGGAATGGGAATATGGCACACTGTATGCATGCAATGGTAATTGATATTCATTGTCATCCAACATCAATGGACATACCAGATAGATACAGTAGATAGCATAGTGCTTCTCATTATTGTTTTGTTAGAAAAATGTACATGTATACATTAGCATGGATATTAAAGCATCAAACATACAATCTGCATATTGCAACTCTATAAAAGTGGCATAAAAACCACCTATATCTGCAGAAACTATCAACAAGTGCCATAATACATGTACTACCTATGTAGGGATTGGGGTAGGTTGAAAATGGTGTCCTGTAATTAAGGTATACCAGCAGTTCCAAATAAACACACAGCAGAGCAATGCAATCCACTTACATACAAAAATTATTCTACAAAATACTCCTAGAATTCCTCTAAGTTAAGTCAAGAAAACGCAATACAAATTTTTCTGTCTTGTCTTTCTTCCTTGTGTATTAGGGGGGGAAGTTCCTGCAAAACTTCATTTCAAGTATGGATGAACCTGGAAAAGTAGAGAAACAAGGCAGAGATGAAAAACGCTAGAAGACTACCCTACATTTACGGTGTATTTTTGCAGATATTGGGTAGTCTTCTAGCGTTCTTTTATTTCTGCCTTGTTTCTGTACTTTTTCAGGTCCATCCCTATTTGAAATAAAGTTTTGCATAAACTTTTCCCCTAGTACAAGTAGCATAATCACCACCTACACTTGTGTATCTTTAGAAACTTTCAAGAATCACCATAGTACATGTAGTTCTTATATAGGTATGGGGAAGGTAGAAAATGGTGTTTTCTACTAAAGCTTTAGGAGCACTTGCTAAAACCCACAGCAGAGCAATGCAATCCACTTACAGACAAAACCCATTCACTATTCTACACTCAAATTTTTCCTAGAATTCCGCTAAGTTAAGTCAAGAAACTCTACGCAAATGTTTCAGTCTTGTCTAATTTCTTCCATGTGTATTGGGGGGAAAAAGTTCCTACAAAACCTTGAGTAGGTATGAACCCGTGAAAGTACGAAAAGAGGGCAGAGGTTAAAACATGTAAGTTCCCTAGCTACTACACAACCATGATGGAAAAATACAAAAAGACTATCCTCCATCTGTTGGATATACATGTACACATGTAGGGTAGTCTTCTTGTCTTTCTTTTCCATCATGGTTCCATAGTATAGTAGTCTTCCTGCATTCTTTCATCCCTGCCTTGCTTCTGTACTTTCTACAGGTCCATCCCTACTTGAAATGAAGTTTTGTAGAAACTTGTCTGCCTACAGTGTCTCTGCTACTCACCACAAGCACCCTATCAGCAGACATCCACAAGTTACATGCATGTATATGCAATAGAATTCTCTGCTGGATTGAACAGTCTTCAAGTAGACAAGGGAAAAACAAAAAATGATAGTCTAAGTTGTAGGCTGACACACGTCATAGCCAGCAAACTCATTGCAGCCTACATTGTACATGTACATGTATAGCACATGCATACTCACCTCCGAGTGTGCTGAAATTCCCAAGCTTTATATACATGTATGCAATCAGAGGTGTAGGAAGCAATTTAAAAGTAGTCTGCCCGTGGGTGTGGTCCAAAGGAACCACACCTCTATACTGACTTCAATTGTAATACTGTGTAATAAAACTGCCTAAGCAAGAAAACGTAACTATCACAAATGAAGCTAAGGATTGCTTCTACATGTACATAGCCACACACTGTAGATACGGAAACTTTCAGCGCTAAATGACTTTCTTCTATTCAATTTTTGATCCATTTAATTTTCCTTGTTTTAGCCATCTGAAAAGAATAAAAGGTCAAACATTTATAGCAACTTATAGTTTCGTCCTTGTAGTATCGATCCCAACAGAAGTTTGTCAATGACAAAACTTCCCTATCCATGTCGTTAGACTTTCCATTAAAATACAAATTGCACGATAAAGTTTCACTTTGTATTTCTGAGCATAGAATATTAAGAAAAGACAATTAAAACCGTTTACTCAAAACTGCCTGAAGTGAAAGTTGTGCTTAATTTAAAGAATATATATTATAGTTGAAACATTGATTGTTGAGCATTAACGTAGTCCAGTAACTTCAAAAAAGAACTTAACAATGGACATTTTGGTCTTTAGACCTTCTTCAACTACTGAAACACACTGATAATGGCTACAGATTCAATACTAAACCGGTAAGAAACTTGGGTGTAAATAGTGTGTGAAAGGGTGATAGAATGGAAACCTGGATTATGAAAATTAAAATAGACGTGAGCAAATTAAAAGGAGAAGAACGAAAAGAAGGGGGGACTGAGCATAAATGAGCCGTCAAGAATGCTGACAGCTACATGTATACAACAAATTAGCATTATATGTACATGTAGCCAGAACTAAACATGAGATAAAATGGGATGAAGCGGAAGTTATATATATAGCGAAGAACAGTGGATGAGACGGAAGATCAAAGGTAAGGTCTGACGATCAAGGAACATGACAACAAGCTCCACTTACAAGTAGATGCTGGACTATCCATTTGACACAAACTGGAATCCTCCCTTCACTTAGTTCTTCTCCATCTTTTAATTTGCTCACATCTACCTTGATTTTCACAATCAACACATACGTTCCCATTCTACCACCCTTTCACGCTTTTTACACCCCAGTTTCCCACCTGTTTGGTATTTAATCTGTAGCCATTTTCAGCATGTTTCAGTACATGAAGAAAGTCTAAGGACCGAAACGTCCAATGTTAAATTCTTTTTGAAGTTATTGTACTACGTTAATGCTCAACAATCAAGTTCAACCACTATTGTATCAACGAAGTAATGAGGTGGAACTCAATCAAAGTACATTATAGTTGAAGATTATTTCTCCACATCAAGCTCTTGATATCTAATCCAGTGTAGAGCTATTGAATATTGCTGGTCCATATTAAGAAGCGGTAAAGGCATTGCAATGGTGAGCAGAGCAATCATTGCCAAATGACAAAATAGTAAAAGAAATCACATGTAGACCTCAGAGAATGTACCAAATAGTGTCATCCTTTGCTCACTGTTTACAAAAGAATCTGCGATATTCACTAATGATAATTCACCAGTATGTTCCTTGTGTACATGCAGAATCATTCTGCAATGAGATGGCTCTGTCCCATAGTGGACCCAAGATAGGTTTTGATTCTTCGCATTGCAAAAAAAATGTACTTTCAAGTATAGCATTTGTCGAACAGTTTACAAGGATCAATTTCAGTAATGTTTAATTGTATAAGTTCAGTTTAATCACAAGTTCAGCTGTTGCAGAGGTCTTCATGTATGCAACCACATCCTGTAGAGTTGTACAATGTTTACTGTGAAATTGGGTTTCCAGTGTTTCCAGTTAAGCAATGAGTTTAGACGGAAAAAAGTAAGCCCCAAAGAAGGATGTAACACATTCAATTTCTGGGTAGAACTTTTCACCTCAAACTTCTTTCAAAAGGAAGCTCTCACTCAACCTGAGTAGCATATCCTGGTTGATTTGATCTCCTTTTAATACAGCTAGTGGAAGCATCAAGGACTTCAAAATAAAACTGGTGATAGTGGTCTTCAACTGTTGAAGGGAAGCACGCTTCTCCAGTTCCTGTTTTGAATCATAGTGGGGCTCTCCTTCTCCTTGGAGGAACACGTTCCCCAACTTGTAGTGTGGATGCGTGTTGTGTTGTAGTGTCCTTTTCTCCTGATCAACTCCCAAAAGAGGTGATATCTTGCATCTTCCCAAGAGTGCTGATGGTTAGCTCAGCCTCCCTCTATCCCTCTGCTAAAGATATTGTGCTGCTTTGAAGGCTTGTGGACAAGTTATTGACATGCTTTCCAATGCACACGCCAAAAGAGAAATGGATTGATTCTATTTGAGCTTTTACACCGATGATGTGTGATCTCACTTCTGGTTCCAAGGTAATTTCGAGTACTGCATCCCAAAGATGTTGTAGAATTGTGTAGTTTCTAGCACACTCCTCAAACTTCCTCCTCTTACTGTCCATTTTGTGAGGCATTGTACCCAAAAGTTCGAGGTATCAGGAGCTAATTCTTCCTTCAACTCTTCAAATACATGTTGCTTTGGGAAAAAACTTAAGCAACTTGCTAATTTTGAAGGTTGTTTCCAAAGCATCACAACTACCTTTGCAGAACTTCTTAGTGGCATACATTGCTAAACTCAAGCAGTGGCCATATAAATGGGTGTACAATGTTCTTGGTTCTAGGGATAAAGTTTGTGCCTTAACACCTGTTCTTGAACCTGCCATAGATGCCATTCTCTTATAGCACTGCCTTCTACACCTTTTCAACTGAAGATTCATTCTGAGTAGGCAGTCTTTAATGGCAACAACTATTGTGTCAGATGATGGGTCGGGAATCTCCAACAGGCCAAAAAATCTTCATGAAGTTCTACTTGTTGGTCAATGCACCGGAAGCAGATTACAAGTTGTTCTCAATATGAAATGTCCACAGATTCATCATCCATTACAGTTAAGGAAAACGCATCCTGTACATGCGTACATTTTAGCAGTGGATCTCAAAATACTAAGAGACATCCAGTGCAGTACATGTGTATCTCATTCTGTACATCTAGACTGAGGGACATGTACTTACATGTACATCACTCTTTCTCTTCAGCCATCAACTGATCTCAGGATTACCACACTCATGAAACTTTAAAAGCAGAAGTTGCTTTGCAAGTCATCATATTCCCCGTAGGGCAACACCCTCACATCAAAAAAGTGGTCAAGCCATAGTCGGACCAGCTGTTATGGCTCCTATGCCCTTGTGCAGTAACAATCTCAGCTGGAATAAATGGACTTCAAGTATACCAAGTAAATAAAAAAAATGGATGGCAGTCGAACACGTACATGTACTTAACACAGTTAGCTCGTAACAAACTCGTGGTAACACACACGTTCATTAGTCCAGGTGTGGCTTGACTATACGCACTACTCTGGGAATACATGAAGAGAATCCAAAACGGTAATTGGAACAGGGACATCTTGCATACTGCGGGACAGTTTGATGCCCGTAGTTTGCCAGTCGTACCTACATGTAGTATGCCTTCCCAAACCAGCAAGTAAGATCTCCCAGAGCAAAGCAGTACGGTAGATTTATGAGTTATGCATGATGAAGAAAAAAGAAAGAAAAATAAACAAAATCGAAATTTTCAGGATTGCTTTGTCAACGTTGAGAAAAGTTAGCAGAACTTATCAAATACTCTAGATTTAGAAATAGAATAATAAAGGGATGTAATCTGTCAGCTTCTTGCATTCATCTGCTTTGTTTTTCATGGAGCTGCTCCTATAATTATCTACAGGCACCCATTTTGAACCTGCCCCATCCTTACTTAGGAAGTACTACCATACTTCTTGATGACTCAAGCACTATTGAGCGTATACACATAAAAACGTTATGCATGAAAGGAGGAATGCTTGAAAAAAAAACTTTGAAGTGAACTGTTTGGGAGTGTTGGGGATGGTAAAGTTGTTGTCTTTAACTTACGAATCAAATTCTGTACTCCAAAACAACAAGAACAAAGGAGAAGTTTTGTTGAAAATTCCCTTTGTGTAGGGATGGACCTGTAAAACATACAAGGGGGAAAAGTTTCTGAAAAAACTTCATTTCAAGTAGGGATGGAGCTGAAAAAAGTACACAAACAAGGTAGGGATGAGAGACTCGAGAACCCTACCCCCCCTACGGAATGATGCCAGCCCCCTCTCTGGCCTCCAACGCAATGCACTTGCATCCCTAATTCACTTTGTTACTTACAAACAAAGTGAACTAGGGATGCAAGTGCATTGCGTTGGAGGACAGAGAGGGGGCCGGCATCATTCCATAGTGGGGTAGGGTTCTGGAGGCTTTCTCATCCCCATCTTGTTTGTGTACCTTTTTCAGCTCCATCCCTACTCAAAATAAAGTTTTTCAGAAACGTTTTCCCAGTAGTTTCTGTTCTTTTTTTGCGGTGGTTTTTAAACCAATTTTCAAATACAACTCGTTTCACCTCCGAATACGATATCACACTGCAGCTGAACTTGTCATCACTACCGATGAGATAGTTTCTGTTACTCCCCTCCAAACACGATATCACACTGCAGCCGAACGTGTTTATCGCTAGCGATGAGATAGCCTCTGCTATTCACCTCTGAATATGATATTACACTGTGGACGAACAGTGTTTATCGCTAGTGATGAACGAGTTTCATCCTGGAGACAAACATTTATGGTGCTGGAGACAAACGCGCTTTACGCTGGAGACGAACACAATGAAAACAAGGGTTTGAACTTCAGCCACAGACACACAGCTACCTACCATTGATCCAAAAAGTATCTAACTGCACAACAGCGTTTTCCATGGCACTAAATTGGTCTTCAAGACCAAGTAAATAAAGAAACTACACTGTAAAGTCGAACTTCTGCTTGCTGACTGTTGCCTGCGAGCAAACTCGTTGCACACTGTAACGCATGCGTTCAGTAGTCTGGGTGTGGCCTGACTATATATGCCACTATACATGCCACACCTGGGATACATAAACAGAAGCCAAAGAAGTCGATGAGCATGAGCGTACTGGGGGACCGTTTCTTAACTGTAACTCGCCAGTCGTACTAGCTCGTACACTGCCCCAAACCAGAAAAGGAAGATGCCTGATAGTAAAGCAGTCGCTTGGTACGTATAATATTACTATGGAACGATGGCAGAAAAAAGAACAGAAGACTACCCTACATCTCCTGTATATGCAGCAGGTATAGAGTAGTCTTCTTGTCATTCCTTTCCATCATCGTTCCGTAGCATATACACATGTAGTGTAGTCTTCCTGCATGTTTTCATCTCTGCCTTGTTTCTGTACTTTTTACAGGTCATGCAATCCCTACTTGAAATGAAGTCATGTAGAAAATTTTCCCCCTAGTTGTTCAGTTTCATGCATTATGTATTTACTAATCCATCAATGCAATACCTGCTCAAAGCTATTTTAATACACTCAAAATCAACTTGATACTGTACACCACAAACTTTAGTACACAAGTTTCCTGTAGCAATAATATGAATACCAATTTCTCTCCAAACAGTCACTATTTGCTTTGCAGCCTGTTTACACTAGAGTATGGAACGGTTCCAGAACCGTTCTTATTCCAATGTAAACAGACGCATAACCGTTCCCACCCAATCCATTCCACTTGGATCGGTACCACATATGAGAGGAGGTCCAGATCGATCCAGAACTGTTATCATTTGCAGTGTAAACAAAAGCAATCCCAGGCAGTATTTTATACACAATAAGCATAGGCGTTTTGCGCCTCGTCCACCACATGTACTGTTGCTGATCATGCTTCTTTTTGGGTTGACTACTTGAGCTACGCTGTTTACTGCCGAGATAAAGGATATAATGATGTGGAGTGAGAACGAAGTTGTTCAGCTCATCGATTTGGGGGAGAAGAAGGCGTGCAAGAGCAGCTTGAAGAAGCGAAATGAAACAAGCACATCTATGGAAAGATCTCAAAAGTGTTGGCTAGAAACAGAATTCACAAATTTAGTGGCCAATGCAGGGCTAAAATGAAGAAACTCAAGATAGACTATCGTAACATGAAGGATATGAATGGCAAAACTGGGTGAGGAAGATCCAATTGGAGGTACATGTACATCGAAGCATTGGATGCTATCTTGGGACACAGACCAGCAACCAAGCCTCCTGTACTCCTCTCCTTGACACTGCTGCTGAACAGCTGGTTGCTTCATCAGCTGTTGATGATGAAAGTGAAGAAGACGAACTTGAGGAAACGTTTGCAGATGAAGGGTCAGCATCTACTACCACCACTGAAAGTGATAGCAAGCAATCAGAGTCAAGTAAGTCAAAGACATCAACGGGAATCAAGGGAGGAGCTCAGAAAAGAATCAGAGAGGAAAAGATGGATTCTGTGATGAAGAAAGTAGTGAAAGATGTGGTTGATGCCCAGCAAAAAAGTGCAGAAATGTTTTTAGCGATGGAAGAAAAGTGCATGAAGTTTGAAGCTGAGCAAAGAAAACAAGAGCGGGAATTTCAGCTGCAAACAATGTCCATGATTTGTGGCAGACACAGTCCTCACACCCCACCACCTGCCAGACCTACATGTATATACAGTCCCCAAACTACCACCGATTCTGCAATCATTAACAACAGTAATAATACCATAGTACAAGCATATATGTCATGTACCTAATCAACAACACTTAATCATGTATATTATCAACAAATGGTTATATGAATCTTTCAACAAATCAGCAAAATAGTGATAAAACACTAGCTATCAAAAAGGGTTCTGCACAAAGTAGCTCATAAGCACTTCACGAACTTCTTCACTATCTGGACAGGTACTTGTTGATGTACTAGTCACAATTGGCCCGGTTCCATCCTCATCACTTTCACAGTCTTCCAACCACTCTTCACTAAATACATCGCCATGAATTTCACAAATGTTATGAAGGGTGCAGCAGGCTGCAAAAACATTGGGTACATTGGGTATAAGCATGCCGTTTCGTTTCAAGAGTCGCCTCCAACGTGCTTTTGTACATGTATGTCCAAACACCAATTCCACAACAATCCGTCCTCCACATATCCTGTAGTTAAAAATCTTTAGTTGAAGAGACAATGGCGTAAACGTGGAAAATGGTTTCATTAACCATGTCAGGATTGGGTACGCTGAGTCACCAATCAGGGATATTGAAAGGTTAGTATTGTTGACACGAAGACTGTCTTCTTGCAACCACTCCTTGCTATTACACCTAAGGTATAAAGCAGAATTTGCGAGCACACATGCATCATGCACACTGCCCAGCCAGCCAAAGAAGAGATCGGTAAACAAGAGATTATGGTATACAACTGCCTGTAAAATGACTGATTAAAAGCCCTTGCGATTGTAGTAGTCCATATGATTCATACACGGAGGCAGAACTGGGATGTGTGACCCATCACTGAGGAATTCAGCATGTATCTAGAAATCCTTTTACTGTCTCTCTCAACTTCTCACCAAGGAGAAATTCGATGTACTTCAGCAACAATGCTTTTACTATAGCTTTACATGTGTCCTTTACTATGCAACACACAGTGCACCAGGCTAATGCAAACAAGTTGGAAACAGTTCTGTACTCACAAGGATTGGCAAGGATCCATAAGGTAATAACGACTCGTTGCTGAACAGAAACTGCCTTTCTGAAAGATGAATCTTGTCTGCCGATGGGGCCCTTTAGCTGGTTGCAAAGATACAGAAATGTATCTCGGCTAACCCTAAAGTTTTCCGTCCAATCGCTTGAAAAGAAAGAGCCACATACGATGTCTTCTTACCACTTGGACGATCTTCTGAAACTCCACACACTACATGACACTTGTGCATACACTGCCTGGATTATTGCAGCTGTCAGTAGCAATACCAAACACACCTCTCTCCGTGAGCTGCAACGCCTCAGTAATGACAGGCGGCTTGAGGTTGTACGAGAGTCAAAACGAATAGCAAGAAACATACGTACCACCATTGAGTCCATGGTTAATAGCTGGGTGCAGTCAAATGAGGGTGTGTTCAAATCATGTGATGCTAGAAGCAATGATTGTCATGGGGACAGTGTAAACAGGGTGAAGAACCGTTCGCGGACCGATCCAAAGGATCGAATCGAAATGGTTCTACTAGTGTAAACATGCTGTTAGTTTTGCATATGCTTGTTGTGCAGTAGAAAGAGTTTCACTTCATTGATTACCCTACTGTACAATACATCTATCACTCACCTGCATGGAGCTAAGTGCATGTTTCAGCTGTTATGCTCAGCTAGGTGAGTGCAACTAGGAAATATTTGTGAATCCATTCATCAAATCAAAATGAAACATTAGTTAAATCAAGTAATTATTCTGAAGCAGGAGACCCAAATGCCCCCTGTTAATGGAAAATGGTCATGGTATAGGCTGTTTGAAAAGAGCAAAAAGAGCTGATGCTATTATTAGTTTACCAGACTGTGTTTCTGGCAGTGTTCAGTTGTGTTTGTGGCAACTATAAAAGATAAAAATAGATATCAAGCAGTCGCGATAAACACTGCTAAATGTTGCCAAAATGCACTCAGATACTAGGGAAAAAAAGTTTCTGTAAAACTTGATTCCAAGTTAGGGAAGGAGCTGAAAAAAGTACAGAAACAAGGCAGAGATGAAAGAACGCAAGAAGACTACCCTACATCTGCAAAAATACACACCAGACTTAGGGTAGTCTTCTTGCGTTTTTTCATCTCTGCCTTGTTTCTGTACTTTCTTCAGCTCCTTCCATAACTTGGAATCAAGTTTTACAGAAACTTTTTTTCCCTAGTTTCTGTTCTTTTTTAGAGGGTTTCTAAACCAATTTCTAATTAGAAGACGAACGCGTTATCGAGCTGGAGACGAACCCGTTTCGCGCTGGAGACGAACGCGTTGAAAACGCGCGTTCGAACTTAAGCCACACACACACACACAGCTAGCTACCAGCGACTTCCATACAGACCTTAGGCCGAGATGATTGCTACTCACAAGTACTCACCTCCGAAAATGGCAGTATCACGCTCTCGTACTCACCTCCGAGTATACGCTACATCCACAAGTTATACATACGCAATAGCATTCTCCGCTAGATTAAACGGTCTTCAAGTAGACCAAGTTGATAGAGAAAACGATAAACGAACTTCTACTTACACACAGTTAGTTCTTAGCAAACTCGTCGCTGCCTGTAACCTCGCCTGCATGTAACGCACGCATTCAGTTGTCCAGGTGTGGCCTGACCATACGTGCCATGCCCACACAATTATTGCGTGAAAAGCTAAGAAGTGTACGAAGGAGAACGTGAAGCGTGTTTGAGACAATTTTTAGGCCGTAACTCGCCAGTCGTAGCTCGTACACAGCTCAAAACATGTAGGAATAATCTCCATTAGCAGAGCAATCGTTTGGTATTCTTAATATTTGCACACACCGTATAGTTTTTGAGTTATGCTTGATGAAAGAAAAAGAAGAAAGAAGAAAGAAGATGAACAAAATCGAATTTTTCAAGTTCGGTTTTCTCGACTTTGCTAAATGTTAGCGGAGTTTTTAGGGTAGATTTAGCAATAGAATAGCAAAGTGATGTAGTCTGTAAGCTTTTTTCCCTCCTCTGCTTCGTTTTTTGGGAGTTGCTCCTATACCTTATGTACAGGCGGCCATTTTGAACCTGGGCCATCCCTAACTAAGAAGTACTACCGTACTTCTTGATACGAATAATCTTAAATTTAATAAATACAGTAACAGACCTATAAAAACTTGTGATTCAAGGTTTGTTGATGGTTCATAGCCACATGTACATGTACTGGGACTTACAATCAGAAGTGGTCTTGTCAAGTTCGTCCTTAAAAATCCAAACCATATGGACATGCTCATATTTGTATACAAGGCTAAATGTCAAATGAACAAGTGTCTTTTTAGATACAATGTACATCAGTACGATGCACTTCTTGTCTTGTGTGAGTATAATACACATAGTGTAAAATAACAATTACATGTATTTTCAAGGAAACTTGCGTAATTTTTTTTTATAAAACTGAACTGCTCATGAAAAAATATATCCATAACCTTCACCGCTCTAAAGATCTTGGGAGAAGAAGTTTTGCAGTTTTACACAACTTTGCAGTTTATGTATAGGTTAATCCATGGCTTCTGTGGGGCTACGGGAAATACCCGAGGTGGTCGATAGTACTGCCCAAGGGCTGCAGGCCCGAGGGCGGGGCTATCAACCACCGAAGGTATTTCCAGTAACACCCCAGAAGCCATGGGTTAACCAATTTGTAGCTTATTTGCGTTGTCTCGTTGCCATGGTAATATGCGAGCTAGCCAATCAGTGTAGCAGGGGCAACGAGGAACAAGCAGCGTTCAACGCACGCCTCGACAAGAGGATTCTTGAAGCGCAGGCCAACCTGCCTGGACCAAGTACATCACCAGCGCTTGACCGCGTTTGCAAAGGGAGTCGATTGCCGAGCGGAAGAAGCACTAACGTATTACAGTGTAGGTGGAGCGTGGTGGCTGAATACACCGCTGACGAACTGCCAGACGATTTCGAAGACAATAGGAGGCTGAAGAAGGCAGAGCAGTTTGTGAAAAGGAAAGCTATGAAGCGGAATTAAAAGTGTGTCGGGCGAGCTGCAATCAAGCAGGCCACACGCTTTGTGTCCAATCCAGCTATTGGAAGCACAGCTTCGTCAGGCATGCAGACGGGTTACCAGGTTCTGAGGCGACCAGGATTCATTCGTTGTAGTTCTCATTGTAGTGCTAAGGATAGTACTTTTGCTGTTAACACTCTACCTCTTTGTTGTTTTTGCTCTTTGCTGTATTTATTCTTTGTACTATTAACATGACATAAAAGAGCCCTTTACATGCAGAATCGAAGGAACGTTCTGTGTACTGATTGGTCAGTTTGCTTCATTTGAATACATCACATCCGGGGGGATACTCATATCTTCCAGGATGTGGCACAATCAAATGACGTCACATTCTGGGAAATACTCATATTTCCCAGGATGTGATGTAATCGAATGACACTAGCTTAGGAAAATACAGTGTTTATACCAGCATCAAACCCTTTGAAAGTATGGCTTCTTGACCTACAAAATATATATATATATACACAATGTACCATTAAATGTCTATTGGACAGCCAAACAACAACAAACTCTTTACAGATTGTGGGACATTGCCTTATGTCTATGTACGGAACACAACCTACAACCCTAAATTAACCAACCACATTATCCTTTCAGAATACAATTGTCTAAATGGATTGTATTTGAAGTAGTATGTCCAACCTTCCAAGCAGTGTGTGCTAATTAACATGCCAACATTTAACTGCTCAAAGGCTACATCTAGGACTCCATTCTGGTCAACCTATCAACAACAACTCATGTACTTCCAATATGCCTTTCCCACTGATCTCAACTACATGTAAGTTGCCAGCCTTGTGTGTTGGCGCATTTGTTAGCATGCACTGCTGGGGAGCCTGGACATAGCAGTTTAAATCCACTCCAGTGAGGCAATTCATTTCCTAAAATGAATAAAATGGTTGATTAATTTCATTGTGGAAAATATTTGTGTCATAATATTTTACATGTAATGAATTTTCGCTTTTTAAAACTTCAAATGAAAATATTTTACAACAAATAAAAGGATGTGCATAAGATGTTCATGTATGGTACTAAATATGATATACACTGTACTTCTATTATAATAATACTGGTATTCCGTGTGTGTGTGTGTGTGCTTGTAATTTCTGAGTTCTCGGGAACGGGACGTCCTAGCGACACACCGCTTTCACCAACGTGGGGAGCTCCTTTGGCGAGTTGCAACGACTGCATCTCGAGCCAACAGGATCCGTGCTTCGAAAGAGAAAGCCTTTAGAACTTTTTCGCTGGTAAAGCGTGAAACCACGCCCTTCACGTTACAACTGTGCAATACTTAAGAAACGGGTCATCTTCCTGAAAAGGTTTCGAGCTTTTTCGCCTTCAACTGGGACGCAGCAAGGAAGAAGAACGTCTTCACTGCGTGGAAAGCTTTGCTAGAGCTGGGTGGAAGCTGTGGCGTTCGGGGAAAACGGGCTTTGGCTAGCTCGCTGCCGTCCGCTTCGCAAAGGTCACTACCGCTCGCCTCAGGTTATAAAACAAGCTTACGAGGGAAGGTTGGAGCTTTTTCGTTTTTGGCAGAGACGCAGCACGGGAGACGAACGTCTTGGCTACTGGGAAAGCTTCGCTAACGATGGGTGGAACCTGCATCGTTCGTGAACGGGCTGTGGCTGTCTCATAGTCTGTGCCTGGCTCATAGCCTGTGGCACTTTCTCCCATACATGTAAAATCCGTTGACGGCCGTATACCCAGGTATACTTCCAGTTACCCTGGGCAGGTTTAATCCTGCTCACAATCTACCGGTTCGCGAATGTTAATCACGAAATTAACCAGCAACCCGTTCGTGAACGGGTTTCGTCTAGTTGTTAAGAAAGTGCCAAAAGTATGCAAAAGAACTTTGTGGGAAAAATGAGTTTTTTGATTTCCATCCAAAAATATTTCACCATGAAAAAATGGGAATTACTGTAGTTACTAGTATAGGAAATGCTTCAAAGTGCTCTAATTGCCTCTTGCATAGGATGATCCCATACTGAAGTGATGCATGGGATTATTAATTTTGGTGTTCTAATATCTATCGACCTCAAATGATACTCTACCACCATCTGTCTTTACACTGTAGGTCGAATGCCTAGCTCTCATTAGATTCATATTTCAGTTGTTTCGGTTGCTGTTCTGCTTCATATTATTTTTCAAAATATTGTAATTTCTGCGGATGTTCTAGCTCCATGACAAGCATTTATGAATGTAGATTGACAATATGAGCAAGGTACATGTAGATATACCTGTAACAGACTTCATACAGTGAATACACTACATAAACTGTATTTGCATGTACGTACCTTACTTCCACTATCAAGAAGTATGGTAGTACTCATCAAGAAGTACAATAGTACGATAATTCTAAGTGTTCGTTGTTGAAAAGCTTTTGTAGTCGCCAAAGAGTACGAACATTAAACACATGAAATATTTCAACACATGTGGTAAGTAATTGAATGTGAGCTAAATTTCTGTAGAGTGCAAAAAGGTTATAACACAAAAATTAAACACAAAATATTACTAGGGAAAAAAGTTTCGGTAAAACTTGATTTCAAGTAGGGATGGAGCTGAAAAAAGTACAGAAACAAGGCAGAGATGAAAGAACGCAAGAAGACTACCCTACATCTGCAAAAATACACACCAAATGTAGGGTAGTCTTCTTGCGTTCTTTCATCTCTGCCTTGTTTCTGTACTTTTTTCCCTAGTTTCTGTTCTTTTTCGGGGGTTTCTAAACCAACTTCTAATTAGAAGACGAACGCGTTATCGAGCTGGAGACGAACACGTTGAAAACGTGCGTTCGAACTTAAGCCACACACACACACACACACAGCTAGTTACCAGCGACTTCCATACAGACCTTAGGCCGAGATGATTGCTACTCACAAGTACTCACCTCTGAAAACAGGCAGATTCACGCTCTCGTACTCACCTCCGAGTATACGCTACATCCACAAGTTATATATACGCAATAGCATTCTCCGCTAGATTAAACGGTCTTCAAGTAGAAACCTCGCCTGCATGTAACGCACGCGTTCAGTTGTCCAGGTGTGGCCTGACCATATGTGCCATGCCCACACAATTATTGCGTGAAAAGCTAAGAAGCGTATGAAGCAGAACGTGAAGCGTGTTTGAGACAGTTTTTAGGCCGTAACTCGCCAGTCGTAGCTCGTACACAGCTCAAAACATGTAGGAATAATCTACATTAGCAGAGCAATCGTTTGGTATCCTTAATATTTGCACACACCGTATAGTTTTTGAGTTATGCTTGATGAAAGAAGAAGAAAGAAGATGAACAAAATCGAAATTTTCATGTTTGGTTTTCTCGACTTTGCTAAAGGTGAGCGGAGTTTTTAGAATAGATTTAGCAATAGAATAGCAAAATGATGTAGTCGGTAAGCTTTTTCACTTCTCTGTTTCGTTTTTTTGGGAGTTGCTCCTATACCTTATGTACAGGCGGCCATTTGAACCTGGGCCATCCCTAACTAAGAAGTACTACCGTACTTCTTGATTACACAAAAATTTTCCAAATTACAATACTTCTTAAGGATGGATGAGGCAGGTTCAAAATGGCCAGCTGTACAGACATGTAAGGTATAGGAGCAGCTTCACAAAAAGCAGACGAATGCAAAAAATGACTGCATCCATTTGCTATTTATTGTTAATTTTAATATGGTGATTCTACAAGGAATGGAGCTGTATGCATGATCACTGGGTGGCTGGAGTTAAGAAGTCTGAACCGGGAGTGGATACCACCAGTGAAACCTGAATGTGGTGCATGGCTCCCATGTGTCACAAAGGTGTAGTAACATCCCATGTGACCCAGGTATTGTCAACAACCTAAAATATGAGATGAGTGATTCCTCAGCTGCATATTGCCCTGAAGACCAGTGCAACCTGGTCAAAATATCAGCACAAGTCTACTGGACTCACTATATGGTTACAAAAGGATAGGTTCTTTCACGGTTACCATGTTTATTCGGCCATCTGGGATGTGGTATTTACATCTGCTGCATATACAGCAGATATAGGATAGTCTTTTAGTATTTCTTTTCCATCATCTCTGCCTTATTTCTGTACTTTTACAGGTCCATCCCTACTTGAAATAAAATTTTGCTGAAACTACAGTAGGAAACAAAAAAAGTTTATGTTCCATTTCCGTACCGTGCCGTTCCACGGTTAAAACCGTTTCCGTCCCGTTTCCATTCAGTTTGCATGCCATTACCGTTTAATATTTCGAACGATGTAAGCACGGCAGTAGAATGGTGACGAAACGGTGAATTCCGTTGTGTTCTGTTCTATTGGCATAAGGACGATTTAGTCGAGGCATGCACACGGCGACAGCCTATGTTTACAAGAAGGGCAAGACGATGGCGCCATGCACAGCTTACACAGTGAGGACGTATTACCACCTCTACTCGACATTACGAGCCTCGTTCGAAGAATGAATGCAGGCGTTAGTGACATAGCAAATAAAGATACAGTTAACAAGTGACACCCTGAACAGGGAGAAAACGCATTACCACTTCCACTCGACATCGTGAGCCAAGGGGCTTAGCTACACTCGAGGAGCAAGTGCGCTCTACAGCTTGATCGTGCCAGAGGGTAACAACTGTTGATCGAGGAGTAAGTGCGGACTACTGACGCTCCAGAACGTGATCACGCCAGAAATTAAGAAGTGTTCCACCGAAATTCAACATCTTGGAATACAGTCATTGTCCAAATATTCTTTACTACACCAGGTATATTTACATGCATTTAAAGTAATTCTAGGACTAGGGAAAAAAGTTTCTGTAAAACTTGATTTCAAGTAGGGATGGAGCTGAAAAAAGTACAGAAACAAGGCAGAGATGAAAGAACGCAAGAAGACTACCCTACATCTGCAAAAATACACACCAGATGTAGGGTAGTCTTCTTGCGTTCTTTCATCTCTGCCTTGTTTCTGTACTTTTTTCGGCTCCATCCCTACTTGAAATCAAGTTTTACAGAAACTTTTTTCCTTAGTTTCTGTTCTTTTTTCGGGGGTTTCTAAACCAATTTCTAATTAGAAGACGAACGCGTTATCGAGCTGGAGACGATCCCGTTTCGAGCTGGAGACGAACACGTCGAAAACGCGCGTTCGAACTTAAGCCACACACACACACACAGCTAGCTACCAGCGACTTCCATACAGACCTTAGGCCAAGATGATTGCTACTCACAAGTACTCACCTGCGAAAAGGGGAGGAATCACGCTCTCGTACTCAACTCCGAGTATACGCTACATCCACAAGTTACATATACGCAATAGCATTCTCCGCTAGATTAAACGGTCTTCAAGTACACCAAGTTGATAGAGAAAACGATAAACGAACTTCTACTTACACACACTTACATGTAGTTCTTAGCAAACTCGTCGCTGCCTGTAACCTCGCCTGCATGTAACGCACGCGTTCAGTTGTCCAGGTGTGGCCTGACCATACGTGCCATGCCCACACAATTATTGCGTGAAAGCTAAGAAGCGTACGAAGGAGATCGCGAAGAGTGTTTGAGACAGTTTTAGGCCATAACCCGCCAGTCGTAGCTCGTACACAGCTCAAAACATGTAGGAATAATCTCCATTAGTAGAGCAATCGGTTGGTATGTTTAATATTTGCACACACTGTATAGTTTTTGAGTTATGCTTGATGAAAGAAGAAAGAAGAAAAAAGAAGAAGAAGAAAGAACATGAACAAAATCGAAATTTTCATGTTTGGTTTTCTCGACTTTGCTAAAGGTGAATGGAGTTTTTAAAATAGATTTAGCAATAGAATAGCAAAATGATGTAGTCTGTAAGCTTTTTTCACTCCTCTGCTTCGTTTTTTTGGGAGTTGCTCCTATACCTTATGTACAGGCGGCCAATTTGAACCTGGGCCATCCCTAACTAAGAAGTACTACCGTACTTCTTGATATAGACATCTCCATAATCACAACTGTGGGACACAGGATTATTGTTTTACACAAATGACATGACGGCATTCCGCCCTATCCGATGCATTAGTCCTTTACAGAAGCAAAGAAGAAAGGTGGCACTGAAGGATGCAGGTCAGCTTTTTCATGGCAATGCATTTACAGTATACTAGGGAAAAAAGTTTCTGTAAAACTTGATTTCAAGTAGGAATGGAGCTGAAAAAGGTACAGAAACAAGGCAGAGATGAAAGAACGCAAGAAGACTACCCTACATCTGCAAAAATTCACACCAGATGTAGGGTAGTCTTCTTGCATTCTTTCATCTCTGCCTTGTTTCTGTACTTTTTTCAGCTCCATCCCTACTTGAAATCAAGTTTTACAGAAACTTTTTTTCCCTAGTTTCTGTTCTTTTTTCGGGGGTTTCTAAACCAACTTCTAATTAGAAGATGAACGCATTATCGAGCTGGAGATGAACCCGTTTCGCGCTGGAGACGAACACGTTGAAAACGCGCGTTCGAACTTAAGCCACACACACAGCTAGCTACCAGCGACTTCCAAACAGACTTTAGGCCGAGATGATTGCTACTCACAAGTACTCACCTCCGAAAAGGGGCAGAATCACGCTCTCGTACTCAACTCCGAGTATACGCTACATCCACAAGTTATATATACGCAATAGCATTCTCCACTAGATTAAATTGTCTTCAAGTAGACCAAGTTGATAGAGAAAACGATAAACGAACTTCTACTTACACACACTTAGTTCTTAGCAAACTCGTCGCTGCCTGTAACCTCGCCTGCATGTAACGCACGTGTTCAGTTGTCCAGGTGTGGCCTGACCATACGTGCCATGCCCACACAATTATTGCGTGAAAAGCTAAGAAGCGTACGAAGGAGAACGCGAAGCGTGTTTGAGACAGTTTTTAGGCCATAACACGCCAGTCGTAGCTCGTACACAGCTCAAAACATGTAGGAATAATCTCCATTAGCAGAGCAATCGTTTGGTATGTTTAATATTTGCACACACCGTATAGTTTTTGAGTTATGCTTGATGAAAGAAGAAAGAAGAAAGAAGAAGAAAGAAGAAGAAAGAACATGAACAAAATCGAAATTTTCATGTTTGGTTTTCTCGACTTTGCTAAAGGTGAGCGGAGTTTTTAGAATAGATTTAGCAATAGAATAGCAAAATGATGTAGTCTGTAAGCTTTTTTCACTCCTCTGCTTTGTTTATTTGGGAGTTGCTCCTATACCTTATGTACAGGCGGCCATTTTGAACCTGGGCCATCCCCAACTAAGAAGTACTACCGTACTTCTTGATATTGTTACAATGTTTAGTTTTCTATTGACAGCAAGTGGGACTTCATACTTGTTGGATCGGACCTAGGCCTGAGAACATTATGCTCGTACTTGTATCCAATTATTCTATTCCTGTATTCCCTTAAATCAAGCCAATTATTCTTTGAACTGCAGCCAACTATTCCTCAATGTTTAGCAATTATTCCCAAATAATTGTCAAGAAAGTGCAAACGCAAAGTAACTGTGAAGCCGCAGGATCATGCTCTCACTTTTCTTGGTGCTACAAACGCATTTTGTCTTGATTGCGCCTCACACAGTTCACGTGCAGCTTTAAAGCACTCGTTTACGGAAGTCATTGATTGAGTCACTCACACATCTGGGACGTTTATAGCTCTTACCATCACAGGGAGGGTTGAATGGCACTGGACACTTCCTTGCCAATTCCAACTCGGAGCACACAACTTATCCAACAAAGAAGGAATCGATGGATGTATCCTAGTGTCAGTTTCGTCAATGACATGCAGTATGGCTAGTCCATCATCACTCTCAGTCGCAGTGTCACTGTCACTCCAAGTGATCTTGCTAGCGCTTGCCATGACAAGTGTTATGGACATGTGGCATCAATGTGTGCGTGGTAATCGAATGGTTACGATGTGCCTGTCACTTGGCCCCAACTTCTTTGCGACAACAGTGGTTACGATGCCAATCATTCCAGCATTATTCCCGATTCCACTTCAGTATCAATTAGTCCCAAAATAATTCCCTCATAATGTCTCAGGCCTAATCGGACCAACCATCTCCAAGCACTCTTCCCTTCCAAGCCTGCGTCACTCACAAACATTGCATCTTTCTGTGTACAAGCACAATGTCTCTACCAGTCCATCTCACTTTCAGTCTCCATGCCCTTAGTACACATACAAATATACTCAGAATATATATTCACATATATAAGTCAAAACAAATAATGCTTTTGTGTACAAGGAAGTTTTTTCGATTGTTTTGTTTATGCATCCTTCAGTTAATAGTGATACTGCTCAGTTGAACTCTTCTAGATCACTCCAGCTTATATATATATATACATTTACTCCTAGTAGACAGGGATATCTGCACAGGTGAGAGAAATTGTGCATGAATCAACAAGAGGTTGTGTGCAACAAGATTGACATTGAACACAACAACAAGCAACGGACAAACCTGTCACACTGTACTACTGGAAATTTAGGTACTACATGTACAACAAAATTGCCACTTCACATGAAACAATAACAGGTTAGAAAAGGTTTGAGATTTGTTATTTTGGTGAGTTTTACTTCGTACTTCAATAAAACTACAAGAACAACTTTCCATAATTAGAAATAGGACTTCATTACGAAATTTCCAGAACTACGGTATATCATCATTAAGGCCATTCAGTAAAACCTTTGCGTTCTTAGCAATGCGTGTGTGAACTGCATCGCAAGGTTAAGATTGCGCAGTCTTTTCCACAACTATGGTATTTCAGTTGTCAACACCACACGTAACCTATGGCTGGAATCCGTGTATAAGCATTAGCAAAGGCCATATCAATTAACTGTATACACAGAAGCCATGTTAGGTATTCCCTTAGACAATATTAAGCATTTATCACAAGCGAAGTACACGTACAGTACATGTACAAACGATCTGCCGCGTGGCTATACCACTATATTCGGCAACATTATCGTACACAAGATACATTGATTTCTTCACAGGCATTACGATATCAAAATATCCTTTATAGTGAATAACAAACATGCTTGTGATAGCCCAATGTTACCGCTAGTTACATGTACATATACATGTATATAGGCCTACACCAATACGCTCAAGTACGAGGAGGGCGACTGCTTCTTCGAGCTATACATGTAAAGTACTCAACTACGTGTATACTTACATGTACCTCCATGTTCCCGTGTCTGCTTAAAGCCGTCTTCGCTGCGGTAGCAAGGAGCCAACGTCATTCAAGAGATGAACGCAAACACCTGACACGTACAGAAAATCCACGTACCGCTTCACTTCCACGCGTTCAGTCTGCAGCGTATTGAGTCAGCACCAAAATATTAAAACGGAACGGAACGGAACAGAAACAAACGTTTCACGGTACGGAGATTACCGTTGTAGCACCGTTTAAGTACCGTGCTGAAAAACGGAACGCCAACGAAACGGAAACGAAACGGAAACGGAACGTTAACTTTTTTGTCTCCTACTGTATTTCCCCTAGTCAACCTGCATTGCAAACACCCCCTACAGAGCTAAACCAAACTCTGTGCAGAAACTACACTACTTAGAAAAATAAAAAGCAGAAATTAATAATCTGAACAGTCACAATTCAAGGCAATGGATTCTCTTGATCTTTGGATGGATAGTCATCAGAATATCTCTCCAGGCCCATAAGTTGGTGAGACACTATCAACAGCTATCCACTTACATGTACATTAAATATCCAATCATGACTGAGCTTCTGACCTTAGCTGATCCATTGCTACCCTTTACCATCCAATCAAGATACTTGTACTATAACCACTAATTTTCTGCAGTATATATAGGAAGGTGAAGAATTATACCACTAAAAGACAGTGCACATACCACATTCTCAGTGTACCCTTGTGTGTATACAAAGCAAGATATGTGTAACATCGGTCTTGACTCATCATGATGAATTCACCCATGGTTCCTGGCATCTCCATAACAGGAAAACATTCCAGGAATTATACAGCACTAGAAAAAGCTTCCACATCTTGTTGAAACAGTTTAGAAAATTACTACCATTATCATGGTCGCATTAAACTGTTGGTGGAAGAGATGAAATAACTGACGGTCCATCTGAGAAACCTAAATTTCGAAAATACTTTGGCATGAACAGCTAATAAGAATACCAAATATAGCTATACCTTTCTAAGTAGGCAAAAGAGGAAAAAGGAAATCACTTATAGCGAAAACAAACAGCATTAAAGAAAAGAAACTAAAAAGAAATCAAAGTGATATAAAAATCATCGACAACAGAACCAGAAAGCACTTAAGTGACTATCTCTAATATATGGTCCATTGTCTGAGATGGAAGTAAGCCTGCTTTCAAAAGGCTTAACATTTTGACTCCATCAACCTAAACCTGATTACTACCACCTAAGGATTGGTCTATGACAATTTTTTCAGGGAATCAGGTTGAAGAGTTCTTCTGTTAGTTAAATTAAGTTCACAAACTTTTGGCCGTAGCACAGAAACAATTTTTAAGACGTTTCAATCCGAGGGTCTTCTTCAGTTACAAAAATGAAACCGATAGAAGGAGACTAAGCTATATATGTGCAACCTAAGAGCGCTAATTAACAGGTTGCATATATATACAGTAGCTTAGTCTCCTTCTATTGATTTCATTTTTGTAACTGAAGAAGATCCTCGGATCGAAATGTCTTAATAATAGTTTCTGTGCTACAGCAAAGAGTTCGTGAACTTATTTTAATTAAGTGGACGCAGCAATCAGCCTATACCGTATTATTCCTCTATTAGATAAAAAAGATAATGAATATAAACATTACAACTTTTTAAAATACATGTAAGTCCAATTGGATTCACCCTCTAACAGGGATCCAGCTTAAGAAATCTACATGTGCATCAAAACAGTGGAGAGGGCATAAAAAATCAGTAAAACTGACCTGAGAGAAACTGTTAGAAGACAACCTCACGACTCTAGTGAACAAAAACAATTTAGGGGTCGTCCGTAATTACCAACATTTCTTCTAAATGAAACATTTTCTTTTTGCTCACAGCCCATCCCCCCACCGTCTGTACGCGCTTACGCTTCGGTGTCGAAACCTAATGATGTGGCCTATTACGCTCACTAAATTAGTACTCGACAGCAGGATTCGTCTTTGAATCCCTGGGGAGGAACGTGCTCTGGCCCCAACCGTACAAGCACGACCACCTGTCAATCGGAAGTTAAGATGCCTAGGTATAACAAAGTTTTTTTTTTACAATACTAAGGACGCTACAAACTAACCGTTCGACAGAGGGTGGTATACTCGCTTGTTCGATGAAGTACAACCGTTGGTCGATCTCTCCTGCTTCGCGAGATGAGCTGTTCGACAAGATTCTGCTTCTAGTCAACCGTTGCTTCCAGTCGATCTCTCTTGCTTGGCGCGAAGAGCTGCTCGACAAGATTCTACTTCAGGTCAACCGTTGCTTCCAGTCGATCTCTCCTACTTCGCGAGAAAAGCTGCTCGACAAGATTTTACTACAGGCTTTGGTTGCTACTTCGATAATAATCTTGGTCTTCCGAGGCGCTGCTTATATGCCATTACCGAATGGCTAATTAAGAACTCGTCCCGGGAACTTCTCCGTTGTCGCCTCCGCGATCCGAATTAATCGGTAACGGTAAACGACCGTAGAGTTTATATCGGCGCCAGAACACCGTCCATAACGAAACAGCAATGCATACCACAAACATCATGGTAAAACATTTTTCGAACTTGAAGAGAAACATTCTCTTCCACAGTTAGTAGTGATTCAGAGCTCATTATAGCTAGTATCGTAGCATTATATACATGTGTACATACATGTATTTCATATATAATGCACTGGTGGAGATCATAGAAAACAAACTCCTTATCGTGGGAAATACTCCAGAAATCACACAAAATTGCGAGCTGTGAAGCCTCTACTACATGTACATGTACCTGTATGCTACTATTTTGTACGTACTGTAGCTATGTGCATGCATTCTACATGACCATCCAAACTTTCAGGCTAGGAGCAGGAATGTTTGGATGGATAGAACTTCACGGAAAGACACAGCCTGTCCCATGAACTAACATTATAGTCTGTTCGCTCGTAGGTGTACATGTACTTAGCATCGTGAGCGAAGCGCTGTAGCTGTACAGTAGCTACTACACGTCACTTACGCCAGGACGCTAGTT
>CAWUPZ010000101.1:0-28713 GCA_963924555.1 Crambe crambe
ACTTACTTGACTTCTTATAGACACCATATGCTCGTCCTCAGGACTTGTAATGATCCATACACTCGATTATGCAATTAATTATGACTATAATGTTGTTGGACTTACTGCTGCGTCTTCACCCCATCCAGGCTGTACCCGTCTAGGGACCAAGCACTGTGGCGGGGTAAGTTTTTGGATTTTCTAATATAAAAGGCAGGTATAACCTTATGATAATCTCGCGTGCATACCTTGGGCGGCTTTTCTGGCTGTTGCTATAGGAACGAACATGTGTTTACACACAGACTCGGTGCAATAAGTGGTGCTTACCTTTGAACCAGGCGGAGTATCAAATCTCACTACAGTTTTCATCAGTTTTTAGCACTAGGCATCACTGTACAATTACTAACCTCTCTTCGCTCCAGACTGCAACAAATGAAAAGCATTAAAGTCTGCCACAAGTGCGTACCTATTTACTTTCGATTTCGGCACTGGCTCGCTGCTCTCCTGTCCAGCAACACCACCAACTATCTATAGGTTCGACAGATATCATGAGCATTAATTCAATACAATACTTTGCCCCCACAGATTGTGTAAAACGAGAACGTTGTGGTCCTCGTCTGCAGAAATCTGTGAGGTTACCAGGTAGCTATGTCAGTATAATACTAAGGTTATGGGTCTATTTTACCACTTGTCGAGGATGTGGACTGCCGGGCCTCTCCTGTTCTCCTCTCTATGGGTAAACACAGATCATCATGAGCATCGATAATTTGTTCCCACGTGTTGTGTGGTAGCCTCGCCGCTTTCCGTGTCCTCCTGCGTCTGTGAGGTTACCATATATCAGTAGATACTCTATAAGGGAGTTTATTTTACCAGTATGTCATAGATAGAGGGAGGAAGAGGGCTGGGAGGATCATCAGCGCCACCACGAGAGCTTCCCTATAGGTTCAACAGATATCATGAACATTAAGTCAATACGATACTTTGATCCCACAGATGTGTCGCTCGTGATCCATCTGGAGTAGTAGTAATCTGTGAGGTTACCAACAACTGTATTACAGTACTGAGGTTACGAGTTGTTCATTTTACCAGTACATCGGCCAGAGAATCTGCTGCACTGCTGCTCTGCAAGCTCTAAAAATTCAATGGTTGTGTTGGTATTGCAACCCATGCAACCTATACGTACCGGAACTTCGTCTGAGTCCACTGTTAGGAAGTCAGGACTAATACATACTAAGGAAACGGACAACGACAACTTACCAATGCTGCCAATGTTAGGCGCGAAGTTCTGGACAGTGATTGAAATAATCATAATGATTGCACGTGAGTTACACAAGTCAGACAGACCTCAGAGCACCGGATTACCTCGCCTGCGGAGATCCTCCGCAGGGCAAGGAAACCCAAGCGGAGCCTGCCCTCGAGGATGGCCCCGTATGCCAGGACATTCCCACCGCCGAGAGCGCCTGGGCCGATTATCAGGCGCCCCGGTGTGTGGAATGCCCTGGTGGCATCCAGGCACACCCTCGTGTCCTCTCTGGGGTCGAGGGTCACAAGGGTGCTCACCCTCTCTCCATTAAGCCCATACTCCACCTGGCGGGCTAGGGACTCGTCTCTGTGGTGCACTTGTGTATAATAGTAGCCACTATTTTACTTGTTCACTTACACCGGATACGCCGTCTTGTAGACAAATTCGGTCACGTATGACCCCGCTTCTATGGCGGTAGTGGCGAAGACCTCCCTGGCAGATAGGAGCAGATCGGGGCCTCCTCGTTCCAGCAGGCCGTAGATCAGGGCTTCCCTCCTCTCCATGTCCACTGACTAGATGCACCAACGAGGATATAGAACATCAAGCACTACACACTCACCTCACTCCAACAATTAATGCTCTGGTAGATCTCTCAATGCATGCTGGCAGAGAGTAAGTACTAACAGACCCAACATGCAAGGCATGAAATGAACTCACAGTTGAAAACTCACAGACAGTCTGGAGTATATAGCGTGCGCGAGTATTAAAGGGGCAGGGCGATCGAGTAGCTGAGCATCATCTTGCAGCCAGCCCCACCCCTTTCAGTAATACGTTGCAGCCCCACCCCTTTCAGTAATACAGCCCTACCAGTCCTCTTGTGGAGCTATGCAAGCTAGGAGTAGAATCTGTCTCGGGCACTTGGCTAGAGCTGCTCATCCTCTCCTCGAGAGGGGCAGGTTTTCACTTTACCATGATCCTCTTGTCAAACAGACAGATCAGGTGGATGCAGCTGAGTTTGACTTGGATGGAACTGTCCTGGTTGCAAGGTTAGGTAAGATACACTATGATACACTATAGTCAGCAATACTGTGCAGTCACTCTAGCAGCTATTGCAATGCTGTTTGTAGTGTGTAAATTGGAATGTTTGCAGAGAGGGGAATGGGACTTGGCTTTCTGAGGTGTTAAACAATACGATTTCAGTTATAAGTAATCTTATTCCCTCTCATCTGACAACCTCAAGTGTGTGTAATTATAATGGTGGGTGTCGCTAAGGTCACTTCAAAGCATTTGCCCGATAATTCACATCTCCTATTGCAGGCAGTTAGTTAAAAAGTTTGGGATAGCAATTATGACATTATTTCATTGGGTATTTTAGTACACGTTAGTGCATGTTCTAGTATAAACTTATCTTGGTTAATCCTAGGCGTTTGAGTGCCTTTAAGGTCTGTGCGTTTGGGGAGGGGAGAATCTACACCAAACCAAAGGTGACAGATGTGAGCCACTACTTTGGCAAGGCTGGGCTATTTGAGAGCTCGATATATGATCCAGAACACAGGGAGATGGCTGGTTTTTATGCCAGGATTTAATCTGATTGAAATTGCCGGGGCTCCTCTCAAGGTGGTGGGGGTTGTGAATAAAGAGGGAGCCTTGAGCAACTTGAGAGTGTGAGGGCAAGTCCGGATCAGATTTGCAAGCACTTCCTTCTGGACATATTATAACCAGCGATCGATAGGCTCAGCCCTTCCACTCGAACGAGGAGGCACAATTTGACTCTACAGATTAAGAGAACAAAGGTCTTGCCCGATTATTTCCGAATTTATCCCGAGGATGTTGGGGTTTTATCCACCAGTATAGAATCGGTATTGAGAAATGAGCCTAGCGATACTCCCTACAGGTTCTACTTCGCCTATGTGAAATTTGGTCAGCAGATGACGACTATATCTGCTGCCAGCCAGATAGATCTATCTGCCATTGTGTCTGCGCCTGAACAGATTGTGGCATCCAGCTTGCATGTCGCTGCCACGTTTCAGCACAGGTCGCAACATTTATCCCTCTTCTGGGATTTGAGAAAGCAGACCTGCCTGTATTCCGGAAGGGATGTCAAGAAATATCCCTTCTTTGGATTCTCGGAAGTCGGCAATGTCACGGTCAAAACCCCTGACAGCAGGGAGTTTGCAAAGGCATGGCCTTTGTCGTGCAGATGTGACATCAAACTGACTTACGTTCAGTACTATACCCCCTTTACTAAACCCTTCTCAAAGGTACCTTTTCAGGACCATCCCTTTCTTCTTACTCTTCTACTGGGCAAGGACTACGTCCATAACAATGCCCTCTTTAGACAGCTCTGTGATTCTACTGAGAGGGAGGCTGACTTCCTCTCTCTCAAGGAATCTATCATTTGCATCTTTTTTGCATCTTTTTCGAGCTAGAGCAGGTGTGAAATCGTTGTAGCTTCATCGGCTCTCCTCGCTCTCAAGATAGACTTGGGGCCTTTGCAGAGCTTGTCACGAGATGGTCTTTGCTGGTCCAGGTATGCGTACTATTGTGTTGTTGTTGTCTGTAATGATTGTGGTCCGGATTTGTGTTTTCAACTCAGGTTCCGAGCGATGACATGTACCGTGCCGTACATGGACTTGTCGTGGAGCTGTATCGGCCACTTTTGACTGCACTAGAGACAGGCGGGTCGGCATGATGGTACAGTCCTCCTATGTGAAACACTCCTCTCACTTCCTGCCATCATGTCTACCAAAGATATGCCCTACCACCTCTTGCGTGAGTATGTTATCACCCCGATTGGAAGCGGAGTGATGTGGCGGGAGAGGCGCCTGTCACTCGAGAGGTTCGCCAGGGTTGTTGGTGGTATCCTTCACCTTTCAAATCCTGCCATTCATCGGGTATTTGTTCCGCTCAGGCACTTCCCTGCTGATGGGCGCAGACAAGTAATCCGGATGCTGACATTGCTTGAAGACATCAGAGCTAGTGATGGTAGTGGCACTGTGCCCAAGAAATGTGCTGAGATACTGGTAAAATGTCTTGTAGAGGAGTTAGTCGGTAACAATGTGGTTGTTCGTAGGTCCGTGTTAACGTCGTCAAAACAACTTGTAGGGAAATGGATGCTCTGTCCATTCTCTAATCACGTCTGCCCATTATGATAGAAAGATCTTTGATGTGAATGCATTGCCACAAACCAGCCGTATTCGCGATTTTTTGAAAACCGCCCAGGACTTGTGCGGAGGTAGTCTGCTTTCTGCACTAAGTGCACAAGTGCCTGGCCACACTTTCTTTTGTCCCCGAGCTGTACTTCATCAGAGTTCCGTCACCTTCAGTGCTACTTCATACAATGTTGTAACAAAGTGCTCGCTTCTAAATATTGTGGCTAGAGCCAGAAGTGCCAGCCTTACTGAAGACGACTGCATGCCTCTATTAAGGGCTGTGGAGATCACATTGTTAACACCTTTGCAATGGATCCAAGTTGTCGAAAAAGCTGTGAAGTGAGTTGTTGTTGTTGTTGTTGTTGTTGTTTACTCACTTTATATAGTGTGTTATTTACTGATTTAGGTACACTGCACTGGTGAATCGGCTACTGTCCAATCTCTTGGGGAAGGTTCAAGTTTACGACATACAAACAGTTGTTTGCCGTCTGGCACGCTGGCTCTTGTTTTCTTCGGTAAAGAGAACAATATACTTCGAGGTCATGGGCACTAGAACATTCCAGAGAGCTATGAACGTAAGAGGAGATTACAAGTATTAAGAACATAGTAAACACAACTCTATCAGGACGTAATATAGCAGTAATCAGGCCTTTTGTTATTAATATACAGCGAATCTAGAATTTCATAAATGGGTTGTGGTAATGAAAGGGGTGGGGTGTTGTAATTGTTTTGAAATACTGTAGCAGGGGTTGAAATACTGTTATATGAGACTGGTAAGTTTAATTGTGGTAAGTTTAATAAAAGGGGTGGGGCTAATTAATATTCTAAGTTTGAGTCTTGTGATCAGTGTTGTAGTATTCATGTGATCAGTGTTGTGGTCGATTTCTTGTTAATGACTGAATATACTCTAAGTTTGAGGTTCAGTCTTCTTGGTCAGTGTTGTGATATTCCCTGTGGTCAGTGTTGTGTATTCCTGTGGTCAGTGTTGTGATATTCCTGTGCTCTGTTGTGATATTCCTGTGGTCAGTGTAGTGGTATTCCTGTGGTCAGGGGTTGATATCTTGTTAATGACTGAATATACTCTAATTTGGGGTTCAGTCTTGTGGTCAGTGTTGTGATATTCCTGTGGTCAGTGTTGTGATATTCCTGTGGTCAGTGTTGTGATATTCCTGTGGTCAGTGTTGTGATATTCCTGTGGTCAGTGTAGTGGTATTCCTGTGGTCAGGGGTTGATTTCTTGTTAGTAAGTGAATATATTATGTTTAAACTTCGTTCTCGCACAGCGAAATTTCACAATTTTGGTGCCAAATCGAAGCAATGGACTAATCAATTCATTGAAGAATAAAAGTTCAACGCGCGCATAATATTAAAGCACTATAGTAAAACTACGACATTTAAATGTAGGCATGGCACTTTGTGGTTAGCGGAGACACAATTTGACAATACTAACTTAAAAAGTACCGGACCTACATTCATTGTTTCGAAAAGAATCAGAATACATCAAAGTATATAAGTATTTTGAAGGTTTGAATATTTTGTCGTAAATGGGCTGTACCCTATATAACCCTAGCCCTAGCCCTAGCCCTAGCCCTAGCCCTAGCCCTAGCCCTAGCCCTAGCCCTAGCTCCAGGTTTGAAACTTCAGCCCCTGACTTCTTGTAAAAAGCCCCTCACGCTCACCAAGTTTGAAGACGAGCCTGAAGACGAGCCCCAATGAACTCAAGATTGGGAGGTCTGGAAAGAGTACTTGACCCCAAGGTTTGAAACTTCAGCCCCTGACTTGTTGTAAGGAGCCCCTCACCCTCACCAAGTTTGAAGACGAGCCTCAAAGATTGAAGACGAGCCCCAAAGAACTCAAGATTGGGAGGGCTGGAAAGAGCACTTGACCCACAGGTTTGAAACTTCAGCCCCTGACTTGTTGTAAGGAGCCCCTCACACTCACCAAGTTTGAAGACGAGCCCCAAAGATTGGGAGGGCTGGAAAGAGTACTTGACCCCCAGGTTTGATACTTCAGCCACTGACTTCTTGTAAGGAGCCCCTCACACTCACCAAGTTTGAAGACGAGCCTCAGAGAACTAAAAGATTGGGAGGGCTGGAAAGAGTACTTGACCCCCAGGTTTGAAACTTCAGCCCCTGACTTGTTGTAAGGAGCCCACACACTCACCAAGTTTGAAGACGAGCCTTAAAGATTGAAAACGAGCCCCACAGAACTCAGATTGGGAGGGCTGGAAAAAGTACTCGACCCCCACGTTTGAAACTTCAGCCCCCTGACTTCTTCCAAGGAGCCCCTCACACTCACCAAGTTTGAAGACGAGCCTCAAAGATGAAGACGAGCCCCAAAGAACTCAAGATTGGGAGGACTTGAAAGAGTACTTGACCCCAAGGTTTGAAACTTCAGCCCCTGACTTCTTGCAAGGAGCCCCTCACACTCACCAAGTTTGAAGACGAGCCTCACAGAACTAAAAGATTGGGAGGGCTGGAAAGAGTACTTGACCCACAGGTTTGAAACTTCAGCCCCTGACTTGTTGTAAGGAGCCCCTCACACTCACCAAGTTTGAAGACGAGCCTCAGAGATCGAACTAAAAGATTGGGAGGGCTGGAAAGAGTACTTGACCCCCAGGTTTGAAACTTCAGCCCCTGACTTCTTGTAAGGAGCCCCTCACACTCACCAAGTTTGAAGACGAGCCTCAAAGATTGCAGACGAGCCCCACAGAACTCAGATTAGGAGTGCTGGAAAGAGTACTTGAACCCCACGTTTGAAACTTCAGCCCCTGACTACTTGTAAACACTTACCAAGTTTGAAGACGAGCCTCAAAGATTGAAGATGAGCCCCAAAGAACTCAAGATTGGGAGGATTTGAAAGAGTACTTGACCCCAAGGTTTGAAACTTCAGCCCGTGACTTCTTGCAAGGAGCCCCTCACACTCACCAAGTTTGAAGACGAGCCTCACAGAAAAGATTGGGAGGGCTGGAAAGAGTAGTTGACCCCCAGGTTTGAAACTTCAGCCCCTGACTACTTGTAAAGACCCCCTCACACTCACCAAGTTTGCACAAAGGGGCTGACTTGGAAACTTGGCTAAATGAATGACTGTGCTACTCACACAGTGACTGGGCTACTCAGATGTGTCTTACTGGTGTGGTGTGGTTACTATGGTCTATGGTGTGATCACCATGCATCCTTATTGTACTGGTGTGGTGTGGTTACTATGTCTATGGTGTGATCACCATGCATCCTTATTGTACGGTGTGGTGTGGTTACTATGGTCTATGGTTGTTTATACTACTGTAGTTTAGATGTTGGTGTGGTTACTATGCTGGTTAAATATGCTGGTTACTATTGTTTAAGCAGTTGTACAGTGGAACCTGTGTATAACGGTCACCCTTGGGGCCACTATCAGGTGGCTGTTATAGAGAGGTGGCCTGCTTATAGAGGTTGTTAGCGCATTGAGAATGTATTAGTGGATGAATATCGGAACTTTGCATGTAGAGGTGACCCTCCAAATCAGGTGACCACTAGCACAGGTTCCACTGTAGTTGTAATTTATGAGTATTGTATTATGGTCTGATGTACCAGGGACCTAACTTTACTCGACTTCAGTGGATTTTCACGATTCTTTTACCAACATGTACATAATGACTAAATGTAACCAATGATTCAATAAAATTTTGGCGCTCACTAATCTTAACAAAGATGTGCTACAAAATCAAATGTGACAAATTGGTAAAATGAAAACTGTGCACTGTACTGACTAACTAGCTGCACCATCTTCTTCAGCATGTTGAATTACGCTTGTATACCAAGTTTGAGATCAAACCCCTGAAAAACAGGAAGACATAGCGTTAGCCCCAAAGTGTCACCAAAGGGGGGACCCTATATAACCCTCCTTAACAGGACAGCAACTCACTTTGGGTGAGGGGAGGAGGGAGGGATGGGAGGGGCTGTCTCCAGCAACCAGTACATCTTACGCCAGATCAGGCACATAGGGTGAGGGAGGAGGGAGGGATGGGAGGGGCTGTCTCCAGCAACCAGTACCCCCTAAAAGTAGCCCAGGCTTTGCATCAACTCATAATTGGGTTTTTTGTGGTCTCCAACTTATAAATCTGTATACTGTATTCGTCTCAGAACAAAAAATATACCCTTTTAGATGGGTGTGATTGAAAGTTATCCCTAAGCTTTACGCCACGTATAGGTTCACAAGCTAAGGGAGTATGGAAGGATGACCTGATTCTTAATGCGCCAGTGAACTGCTCCATACAGTATCTTTAAAAAATGTTTAAACTCTGCAGTATTGCCTATTTCAACCTTAGCCAGATTAATAACAAGCACACTCCGATTGGAAGACATATACAACTGAAAGAGCATATGTGTAGAGGTACATGGTAAGCCATAAGCCCACGTAAACTTATCTTCATTAGCATTCACAAAATAGCACACCGTTTCAGAAGTGGCCTTATCAAGTTCTGCAGGCTTATAATCACTATATAAAATATCTGCAAATGGAAAATAATCTTGCAGAGTGTGTATAGAAAAATCAGGTCTTCTGGTGTCTTTAACAGGAAATTGCGACAAACATGCAGCCTTTTCACAATCTTCATAGGTGAAGAAAAACTGTTGCATTGCTAAATGTAGACTGATGAACATCTATATTCATTCTCACCTTCTTGGTCTCGTGTAATACAGCTGAGCAAGATTTCTACAATCTGCTGTACAACTTTTGATTGAGAGAGGAGTGCCTACTGATTACTACACTGTAATAACCATAGTGTACTTAGCCAGGAGAAACCATCAGATTTTTCATCACCCCCTGAAGTACGAATAAACACTCTAGTGAAACAGCTCAGCAGCCAGAGCTCAGACTCAAAACCATAACTTAATTAAACTCAATAGGTAGGTAGTCTTCGCCATTTGTGCTTAAATAAACTGTGGTTTGAGTAGAGTTGTGCTTGTTGCAAGACTTCTGCAATCTGCTGTACTCAAATTGATCATCAACAAAACAATTATATAGTAGGTATAATGAACTGAAGAATCATTGTTCAGCAAATTGTACAACATTGCCTGTCTTCTGTAGAAGATGCTTGGATATGTTTCGATAGTCTGATTAGCCTAACCACAAGGAAAAGGCTTCTTTAATGTTTATACCATTTAAAGCAGACGTTTCTACATATGGTATCCCATAATGGCTTGCCCTTGCTTCACCACGGATAGAGTCCACCTTTCTCTCAGTTGCTTCATCACATTTGTTGCCCACCAATAATATAGCAGGGTTATTCCGCTTAACCAGGTGAACTTTCTTGATTAAAGTGTTGGTTTGTTCAAATGAATCACCATCATTCACTCCGAACACACACAGGAATCCATCACCCTTCTTCAGCTGATCTTCTGTCAATGAAGAGTAAAGTGCATCTCCAGCAGTGTCTATAATTTCAAGAAGACAGCTCTCACCTTCTACCATGATTTGTGTTCTGAAGGAGTCTATTATTGGGCATATAGGCAGAATCAGAAATAAAAAGCATTTCTTATAAACACGTTTACAATAGAGCTCTTCCCCACTAGGCTGGATCCAATAACTACAATTTTGTAATCATCCTAGAAGACAGCTTCAGCTACCATGTGTTCATTTCAATATTACTTTGCTGATGCAGCATAATAATTAAGCTTGCAATGCAAATTAAGATTAATGGCTGAAACAAAAATGGTGATGTAGGGATGACTAGTTGAGACCACACCTCCTCTGGTGGCCGCTATAGAGGGGACTATGTTTGACCTACTTCAGTACGACAATTAATAAGTTTAATGACCCTAGTCGGGCTACCCCTTAAACACTGGATATCGTGTGTGAGTTCTGGATAACAGGTGATCTAGTAGGTTAGTGGTTAGTGTGAACCCGCATGCTGAGTGGTGAGACCACACCTCCTCTGGTGGCCGCTATAGAGGGGACTATGTTTGACCTACTTCAGTACGAACATTTTTTATTGGGTCATTTGCTTTTAAGACAACAGTTACATATGTCACTAGATGGCCTTTCAAAATAGAATTGATATAGCATAATTATAATACAATACAATGACTTTGACATTCTTGTGCTGTAATGTGAGATGTGTGTTAGTCCCAATCCCTCTCCTTCGGTTCCTTGTACTCTAGTTCAAGATATCTGAAGACATCTTCTTCGCATGTCACTGGCAAAGGTGTGCCATCAAATATCTTGACACCGTTCTATGTGATGTTAGTGATTGTGACAGCAAAGTAGTCTTACTTTTCTGATGACTCCAGTACACAGTGCGTGTTCTGACAGTGACATACCCTGAACAGAACAACATGCAGAATAACAGTGAAGCAAAGTTGCTTTGACATTACATATACATTAATTTTACTGATCATTGTCAGAGTTATATTTCTGCACTCTCGTGACAAGGGGCTACTCTATAATAGAGGGTACTGTGACTGGGTTTTATAGGGAGGGTGGGGACCCTAGGAACTTTCAACCCCAGTAAAAAAATAATGTTATGCTGTGCTGCATGCATGTATTCTCCCTTACCATTTTGTCTGCCTTGCTTCTCATGGACCTATTCATGTGTCCAGAACCAGTGAAATGGAGGAGAGCCAGTGGAAACTCACAGTAAGGTACCACCATGATATCAATACGACGATACTAAAAATTTTAATACATAATTTACATAGAACTTAAGAACAATAAAACCCTACCAACTATCCACCTTATCTCACCTTCCTGCCTTCTCCTTCTAGCTTACACACTCCAAGGTACTTCCCTGACCCGTTAGCATCACTGTCATGAACAGAAAGGTCATCGGTGAGAAAGCCACACTCGCACAGTCACGGGCAGAAGACGGTACCAGGAACTGCACCTTTCGGCTTTGGCAGCAGGAGAGCGAGACTGGAGGAGACGATGGGCTTGAGAAGCGAACTTGGTCAGCGATGAGCCAGTCTATGCAGCAACATTGAACACTGAACTTTCAAATTTGAAGCCACACCCACAAGTCATAGGTGTGGCTTCAAATTTGAAAGTTCAGTGTTGGCTGGGGCTTGGGGCTAAGTATTCCTTAGTATTCCTAAGTATTCCTTAGTAGACCATAATACTTAGTATTTCTTAGTAGCTTAGTATTCCTTAGTATTTCTAAGTATTCCCTAGTATTCCTAAGTATTCCTTAGTTACTTAGTATTTGTTAGTATACCAGATTTGAAGTGAATTGTAGGTCGGTGATGGCTATGAGAGCAAAGCCATACCGCACAAACAAGGCACACATAAACAAAACTCTCCAACATGCAGCCCCACCCACAAATACTATGCAGTAAATTCGAAATCTACTAACAATCTAACATTTCTTTGTCACAAACATTTTGGCACTGTCAATTTGGCCAGGTTCCTTTGAACAGGTGTTTGATCATACACACAATCTTCCCATGGTTCAATTCATTGTACAGCAATGCACAGGTCTTGTCCATCTGAATTTGGACTCCCACTTTCTTGGCTCTGCCAAAGCTCCATGAACGAAAGTTGGTAAGTGCAAATGTGACATGTTCAGCATTCTTCTCCAGCAGTATGATGTGAGCTTCTCTGAGGGCCTGTGCAGTTTGCTTTGTAGGCATTTCCAAGTCTGTGGTAATTTCCACCCTCTTGACCTCAATGAAGCTGAATTGGTTAATATGAATAAGGAAGTCTGTGAACGTAGAGTGGCCCTCGAAACTTGGTTGTAACTTTATGGTAACGTTGTCCATGTCCCATGCAGCTTCCATAACCAACATCAGCACACGAGCTGTTGCATCCATTTCACTGTGGTTGTACACCAACTTGCATACTTGTTTCAGCATTGCAACTGCAGTGGCATTCTTCTGGCAACTTGCAATGTTGACTGTGCTGTTGTCACTTTGGGGTATACTCCCGACCAATATCCTATCGACATCGCTCCAAGCCATGTTGCTGGGGCTTGGCAATGTGGACATACCCAGAGCCTGTGGATGACACACACATGCCATGTTACAAAAAACAAACCAACATGATGTAAACATTTACTGTACTATGCTGATGACAAACCTTACAACCATTGTTAGCTCAAACCAAAGGGCGGCTTCCCTTACCAACTTTGAAACAGGTCACACATCTATCAACATACATGTACCCGCACACTACAACCACTTTACAACCATGCAAGTCACAGGGCTAGTCATTCCTTTGTGGATGGAGGAAGGACCTGCGATTTACTGCGCTTTATTATGCACTGGAAAGTTGTTACATTGTTTCATCAGGCAATTTTTTTCGTACATTGTCTGATCTGACAAATTGTATCACCATCCACATGGAAACAACATGTTCCTACTTCACTCCCAACATCCACCTGCACACATCTGCCACTGTACCTCGGTGACTGTTGCATATATTGCGTCCCTATGTTGCTGCAGGTTGATTAAAGACAGGGCTTTGGTCTGCTTATCAATGTCAAGTTCAACAAAGTCCTCAGGTCGTACCAACATGTTAAACTCGGAAGAGTCACATTCAAAACCAAAGTGCGGCACGATATCACACCATCCTATGAACCTTTTCTTCTTGGATTGCGACATCTCAGATGCAGACTGGGAATCAAACATCAACAACATTGCATACACCTATGACCTTGATGTGTGTGCAAACCTCAAGAGTGTTTGTAAGCTCGTCTTGCAGTGCTTTCATCTCCTCCTTCATCTGCTCCTTCTCCTCCTTCATCTGCTCCTTCTCCTCCTTCATCTGCTCCTTCTCCTCCTTCATCTGCTCCTCCCGTGCTTTCATCTGCTTCATCATCTGCTCCTCCCGTGCTTTCATCTGCTTCATCATCTGCTCCTCCCGTGCTTTCATCTGCTTCATCTGCTCCTCCCGTGCTTTCATCTGCTCCTCCATCGCTTTCACCTGCTCCTCCATCGCTTTCACCTGCTCCTCCATTGCTTTAGACTGGTGTGGTAAACCCTATGTAATGCACACTAGACTGATGTGGTAAACCCTATGTACAGCAGATTGCAGTGACCTTGCAAAATACAGTGAGAAGTAGTAAAGTAGTTTATGCACAGGTACAATGGTGAAGGCACTCACCTGTGGCAGAACACAATAATAGAACTAGAACAACTTGTGGCTAGACCACTTTTCACTCATTTTGCAAGGTCACTGCAATCTGCTGTAACACACACCAAATGTGCACTGTGCGCACAAGTATTGGAACTAAACTTTAATAATTGAAACTATGACTGGATTGAAAAGGGGCACTCAGAGCAGAACCAAAAACCTGGAATGTGATCATGAACCAGCTCACTATGAGAGCAGGTTTTTTCAACACCCCTGATGATCCCTTACATGTCTATTCTCCTCAAAATGGCATTGTGAGGAGAAGAAGCAACCTTAGAGGCAACCAGGAGACAATGTGAGGCAACCAGGCAGAGAGAGCACCACCACCAGACATAGACATACACACCACACCCTCTGTCTTCAAGCATAGACATACATACCACACCCTCTGTCTTCAAGCATAGAGACATACACACCACACCCTCTGTCTTCAAGGATAGACATATGCACACCACACCTTCTTCAAGCATAGATACTTTTGGGTGGGCATTAAATGGAGTGCAGAGTAAAAACAAGTACAGCAGCCCATTCCATAGTATAAACCTTTTAGTTGGAGAAAAAGCAGGCAGCTGTATGTACAGTAATGAAGGATCCAAAACTTACCAGATGCAGAGTGGCAGAGACGAACAGGTGGCAGGCAGAGATGGCGCACAGTCACGGGCAGAAGACGGTACCAGGAACTGCACCTTTCGGCTTTGGCAGCAGGAGAGCGAGACTGGAGGAGACGATGGGCTTGAGAAGCGAACTTGGTCAGCGATGAGCCAGTCTATGCAGCAACATTGAACACTGAACTTTCAAATTTGAAGCCACACCCACAAGTCATAGGTGTGGCTTCAAATTTGAAAGTTCAGTGTTGGCTGGGGCTTGGGGCTAAGTATTCCTTAGTATTCCTAAGTATTCCTTAGTAGACCATAATACTTAGTATTTCTTAGTAGCTTAGTATTCCTTAGTATTTCTAAGTATTCCCTAGTATTCCTAAGTATTCCTTAGTTACTTAGTATTTGTTAGTATACCAGATTTGAAGTGAATTGTAGGTCGGTGATGGCTATGAGAGCAAAGCCATACCGCACAAACAAGGCACACATAAACAAAACTCTCCAACATGCAGCCCCACCCACAAATACTATGCAGTAAATTCGAAATCTACTAACAATCTAACATTTCTTTGTCACAAACATTTTGGCACTGTCAATTTGGCCAGGTTCCTTTGAACAGGTGTTTGATCATACACACAATCTTCCCATGGTTCAATTCATTGTACAGCAATGCACAGGTCTTGTCCATCTGAATTTGGACTCCCACTTTCTTGGCTCTGCCAAAGCTCCATGAACGAAAGTTGGTAAGTGCAAATGTGACATGTTCAGCATTCTTCTCCAGCAGTATGATGTGAGCTTCTCTGAGGGCCTGTGCAGTTTGCTTTGTAGGCATTTCCAAGTCTGTGGTAATTTCCACCCTCTTGACCTCAATGAAGCTGAATTGGTTAATATGAATAAGGAAGTCTGTGAACGTAGAGTGGCCCTCGAAACTTGGTTGTAACTTTATGGTAACGTTGTCCATGTCCCATGCAGCTTCCATAACCAACATCAGCACACGAGCTGTTGCATCCATTTCACTGTGGTTGTACACCAACTTGCATACTTGTTTCAGCATTGCAACTGCAGTGGCATTCTTCTGGCAACTTGCAATGTTGACTGTGCTGTTGTCACTTTGGGGTATACTCCCGACCAATATCCTATCGACATCGCTCCAAGCCATGTTGCTGGGGCTTGGCAATGTGGACATACCCAGAGCCTGTGGATGACACACACATGCCATGTTACAAAAAACAAACCAACATGATGTAAACATTTACTGTACTATGCTGATGACAAACCTTACAACCATTGTTAGCTCAAACCAAAGGGCGGCTTCCCTTACCAACTTTGAAACAGGTCACACATCTATCAACATACATGTACCCGCACACTACAACCACTTTACAACCATGCAAGTCACAGGGCTAGTCATTCCTTTGTGGATGGAGGAAGGACCTGCGATTTACTGCGCTTTATTATGCACTGGAAAGTTGTTACATTGTTTCATCAGGCAATTTTTTTCGTACATTGTCTGATCTGACAAATTGTATCACCATCCACATGGAAACAACATGTTCCTACTTCACTCCCAACATCCACCTGCACACATCTGCCACTGTACCTCGGTGACTGTTGCATATATTGCGTCCCTATGTTGCTGCAGGTTGATTAAAGACAGGGCTTTGGTCTGCTTATCAATGTCAAGTTCAACAAAGTCCTCAGGTCGTACCAACATGTTAAACTCGGAAGAGTCACATTCAAAACCAAAGTGCGGCACGATATCACACCATCCTATGAACCTTTTCTTCTTGGATTGCGACATCTCAGATGCAGACTGGGAATCAAACATCAACAACATTGCATACACCTATGACCTTGATGTGTGTGCAAACCTCAAGAGTGTTTGTAAGCTCGTCTTGCAGTGCTTTCATCTCCTCCTTCATCTGCTCCTTCTCCTCCTTCATCTGCTCCTCCGTGCTTTCATCTGCTTCATCATCTGCTCCTCCCGTGCTTTCATCTGCTTCATCTGCTCCTCCCGTGCTTTCATCTGCTCCTCCATCGCTTTCACCTGCTCCTCCATCGCTTTCACCTGCTCCTCCATTGCTTTAGACTGGTGTGGTAAACCCTATGTAATGCACACTAGACTGATGTGGTAAACCCTATGTACAGCAGATTGCAGTGACCTTGCAAAATACAGTGAGAAGTAGTAAAGTAGTTTATGCACAGGTACAATGGTGAAGGCACTCACCTGTGGCAGAACACAATAATAGAACTAGAACAACTTGTGGCTAGACCACTTTTCACTCATTTTGCAAGGTCACTGCAATCTGCTGTAACACACACCAAATGTGCACTGTGCGCACAAGTATTGGAACTAAACTTTAATAATTGAAACTATGACTGGATTGAAAAGGGGCACTCAGAGCAGAACCAAAAACCTGGAATGTGATCATGAACCAGCTCACTATGAGAGCAGGTTTTTTCAACACCCCTGATGATCCCTTACATGTCTATTCTCCTCAAAATGGCATTGTGAGGAAGAAGCAACCTTAGAGGCAACCAGGAGACAATGTGAGGCAACCAGGCAGAGAGAGCACCACCACCAGACATAGACATACACACCACACCCTCTGTCTTCAAGCATAGACATACATACCACACCCTCTGTCTTCAAGCATAGAGACATACACACCACACCCTCTGTCTTCAAGGATAGACATATGCACACCACACCTTCTTCAAGCATAGATACTTTTGGGTGGGCATTAAATGGAGTGCAGAGTAAAAACAAGTACAGCAGCCCATTCCATAGTATAAACCTTTTAGTTGGAGAAAAAGCAGGCAGCTGTATGTACAGTAATGAAGGATCCAAAACTTACCAGATGCAGAGTGGCAGAGACGAACAGGTGGCAGGCAGAGATGGCGCACAGTCACGGGCAGAAGACGGTACCAGGAACTGCACCTTTCGGCTTTGGCAGCAGGAGAGCGAGACTGGAGGAGACGATGGGCTTGAGAAGCGAACTTGGTCAGCGATGAGCCAGTCTATGCAGCAACATTGAACACTGAACTTTCAAATTTGAAGCCACACCCACAAGTCATAGGTGTGGCTTCAAATTTGAAAGTTCAGTGTTGGCTGGGGCTTGGGGCTAAGTATTCCTTAGTATTCCTAAGTATTCCTTAGTAGACCATAATACTTAGTATTTCTTAGTAGCTTAGTATTCCTTAGTATTTCTAAGTATTCCCTAGTATTCCTAAGTATTCCTTAGTTACTTAGTATTTGTTAGTATACCAGATTTGAAGTGAATTGTAGGTCGGTGATGGCTATGAGAGCAAAGCCATACCGCACAAACAAGGCACACATAAACAAAACTCTCCAACATGCAGCCCCACCCACAAATACTATGCAGTAAATTCGAAATCTACTAACAATCTAACATTTCTTTGTCACAAACATTTTGGCACTGTCAATTTGGCCAGGTTCCTTTGAACAGGTGTTTGATCATACACACAATCTTCCCATGGTTCAATTCATTGTACAGCAATGCACAGGTCTTGTCCATCTGAATTTGGACTCCCACTTTCTTGGCTCTGCCAAAGCTCCATGAACGAAAGTTGGTAAGTGCAAATGTGACATGTTCAGCATTCTTCTCCAGCAGTATGATGTGAGCTTCTCTGAGGGCCTGTGCAGTTTGCTTTGTAGGCATTTCCAAGTCTGTGGTAATTTCCACCCTCTTGACCTCAATGAAGCTGAATTGGTTAATATGAATAAGGAAGTCTGTGAACGTAGAGTGGCCCTCGAAACTTGGTTGTAACTTTATGGTAACGTTGTCCATGTCCCATGCAGCTTCCATAACCAACATCAGCACACGAGCTGTTGCATCCATTTCACTGTGGTTGTACACCAACTTGCATACTTGTTTCAGCATTGCAACTGCAGTGGCATTCTTCTGGCAACTTGCAATGTTGACTGTGCTGTTGTCACTTTGGGGTATACTCCCGACCAATATCCTATCGACATCGCTCCAAGCCATGTTGCTGGGGCTTGGCAATGTGGACATACCCAGAGCCTGTGGATGACACACACATGCCATGTTACAAAAAACAAACCAACATGATGTAAACATTTACTGTACTATGCTGATGACAAACCTTACAACCATTGTTAGCTCAAACCAAAGGGCGGCTTCCCTTACCAACTTTGAAACAGGTCACACATCTATCAACATACATGTACCCGCACACTACAACCACTTTACAACCATGCAAGTCACAGGGCTAGTCATTCCTTTGTGGATGGAGGAAGGACCTGCGATTTACTGCGCTTTATTATGCACTGGAAAGTTGTTACATTGTTTCATCAGGCAATTTTTTTCGTACATTGTCTGATCTGACAAATTGTATCACCATCCACATGGAAACAACATGTTCCTACTTCACTCCCAACATCCACCTGCACACATCTGCCACTGTACCTCGGTGACTGTTGCATATATTGCGTCCCTATGTTGCTGCAGGTTGATTAAAGACAGGGCTTTGGTCTGCTTATCAATGTCAAGTTCAACAAAGTCCTCAGGTCGTACCAACATGTTAAACTCGGAAGAGTCACATTCAAAACCAAAGTGCGGCACGATATCACACCATCCTATGAACCTTTTCTTCTTGGATTGCGACATCTCAGATGCAGACTGGGAATCAAACATCAACAACATTGCATACACCTATGACCTTGATGTGTGTGCAAACCTCAAGAGTGTTTGTAAGCTCGTCTTGCAGTGCTTTCATCTCCTCCTTCATCTGCTCCTTCTCCTCCTTCATCTGCTCCTCCCGTGCTTTCATCTGCTTCATCATCTGCTCCTCCCGTGCTTTCATCTGCTTCATCTGCTCCTCCCGTGCTTTCATCTGCTCCTCCATCGCTTTCACCTGCTCCTCCATCGCTTTCACCTGCTCCTCCATTGCTTTAGACTGGTGTGGTAAACCCTATGTAATGCACACTAGACTGATGTGGTAAACCCTATGTACAGCAGATTGCAGTGACCTTGCAAAATACAGTGAGAAGTAGTAAAGTAGTTTATGCACAGGTACAATGGTGAAGGCACTCACCTGTGGCAGAACACAATAATAGAACTAGAACAACTTGTGGCTAGACCACTTTTCACTCATTTTGCAAGGTCACTGCAATCTGCTGTAACACACACCAAATGTGCACTGTGCGCACAAGTATTGGAACTAAACTTTAATAATTGAAACTATGACTGGATTGAAAAGGGGCACTCAGAGCAGAACCAAAAACCTGGAATGTGATCATGAACCAGCTCACTATGAGAGCAGGTTTTTTCAACACCCCTGATGATCCCTTACATGTCTATTCTCCTCAAAATGGCATTGTGAGGAGAAGAAGCAACCTTAGAGGCAACCAGGAGACAATGTGAGGCAACCAGGCAGAGAGAGCACCACCACCAGACATAGACATACACACCACACCCTCTGTCTTCAAGCATAGACATACATACCACACCCTCTGTCTTCAAGCATAGAGACATACACACCACACCCTCTGTCTTCAAGGATAGACATATGCACACCACACCTTCTTCAAGCATAGATACTTTTGGGTGGGCATTAAATGGAGTGCAGAGTAAAAACAAGTACAGCAGCCCATTCCATAGTATAAACCTTTTAGTTGGAGAAAAAGCAGGCAGCTGTATGTACAGTAATGAAGGATCCAAAACTTACCAGATGCAGAGTGGCAGAGACGAACAGGTGGCAGGCAGAGATGGCGCACAGTCACGGGCAGAAGACGGTACCAGGAACTGCACCTTTCGGCTTTGGCAGCAGGAGAGCGAGACTGGAGGAGACGATGGGCTTGAGAAGCGAACTTGGTCAGCGATGAGCCAGTCTATGCAGCAACATTGAACACTGAACTTTCAAATTTGAAGCCACACCCACAAGTCATAGGTGTGGCTTCAAATTTGAAAGTTCAGTGTTGGCTGCATATGTTCTCTTCTCCTCCAGCCCATCGTCTTCTCCAGTCTCGCTCTCCTGCTGCCAGCCTCGCTCTCCTGCTGCCTAAGGTCTAGTTCCAGGTGGTGCCATTCGCCGTCTTCTGCCCGTGACTGTGCGCCATCTCTGCCCCTCTGCTCTGTTAAGTTTTACATACAGCTGCCTGCTTAATCTCCAACTAAAAGGTCTATACTATGGAATGGGCTGCTGTACTTGTATTGTATTTTGTACTTGTCTACTAAGGAATACTTAGGAATACTAAGCTATACTAAGTATTATGGTCAACTAAGGAATACTTAGGAATACTAAGGAATACTAAGGAATACTAAGAAATACTAAGTATTATGGTCTGCTTAGGAATACTAAGAAATACTAAGTATTATGGTCTACTAAGGAATACTAAGAAATACTTAGGAATACTATTAAATACTAAGTATTATGGTCTACTAAGGAATACTTAGGCATATTAAGGAATACTTAGGAATACTAAGAAATACTTAGGAATACTAAGAAATACTAAGTATTATGGTCTACTTAGGAATACTTAGGAATACTAAGGAATACTAAGGAATACTTAGGAATACCAAGGAATACTTAGGAATACTTAGAAATACTTAGGAATACGGTCTACTAAGGAATACTTAGGAACAAGTATTCCTAAGTATTCCTTAGTATTCCAAAGCATGAATTAGCTTAGTATTCCTTAGTATTTCTTAGTATTCCTAAGTATTTCTTAGTATTCCTAAATTTTCCTTAGTAGACCATAATACCTGGTATTTCTTAGTATTGCTTAGTATTCCTTAGTATTTCTAAGTATTCCTTAGTAATCCTAAGTATTCCTTAGTAGACCATAATACTTAGTATTTCTTAGTATAGCTTAGTATAGCTTAGTATTCCTTAGTATTTCTTAGTATTCCTACGTATTTCTTAGTATTCCTAAATATTCCTTAGTAGACCATAATACTTGGTATTTCTTAGTATAGCTTAGTATTCCTAAGTATTTCTTAGTATTCCCTATGAATACTAAGGAATACTTAGGAATACTAAGGAATATTTAGGATCACTAAGGAATACTTAGGAATACTAAGCTATACTAAGTATTATGGTCTACTAAGAAATACTTAGGAATACTAAGGAATACTAAGGACTACTTAGGAATACTAAGAAATACATAGGAATACTAAGAAATACTAAGAATTATGGTCTACTTAGGAATACTAAGAAATACTAAGTATTATGCTCAACTAAGGAATACTTAGAATACTAAGGAATACTTAGGAATACTAAGCTACACTAAGTATTATGGTCTACTAAGGAATACTTAGGAATACTAAGCTATACTAAGTATTATGGTCTACTAAGGAATACTTAGGAATACTAAGGAATACTAAGGAATACTTAGGAATACCAAGGAATACTTAGGAATACTTAGCAATACTTAGGAATACGGTCTACTAAGGAATACTTAGGAATACTAAGGAATACTTAGGAACAAGTATTCCTAAGTATTCCTTAGTATTCCAAAGTATTCCTTAGTAGACCATAATACTTAGTATTTCTTAGTATAGCTTAGTATAGCTTAGTATTCCTTAGTATTTCTTAGTATTCCTAAATATTCCTTAGTAGACCATAATACTTAGTATTTCTTAGTATGGCTTAGTATTCCTTAGTATTTCTAAGTATTCCTTAGTAATCCTAAGTATTCCTTAGTAGACCATAATACTTAGTATTTCTTAGTATAGCTTAGTATAGCTTAGTATTCCTTAGTATTTCTTAGTATTCCTACGTATTTCTTAGTATTCCTAAATATTCCTTAGTAGACCATAATACTTGGTATTTCTTAGTATAGCTTAGTATTCCTAAGTATTTCTTAGTATTCGCTATGAATACTAAGGAATACTTAGGAATACTAAGGAATACTAAGAAATACTAAGTATTATGGTCTACTAAGGAATACTTAGGCATACTAAGGAATACTTAGGAATACTAAGAAATACTTAGGAATGCTAAGAAATACTAAGTATATGGTCTACTTAGGAATACTTAGGAATACTAAGGAATACTAAGGAATACTTAGGAATACCAAGGAATACTTAGGAATACTTAGAAATACTTAGGAATACGGTCTACTAAGGAATACTTAGGAACAAGTATTCCTAAGTATTCCTTAGTATTCCAAAGTATTCCTTAGTAGACCATAATACTTAGTAATTCTTAGTATAGCTTAGTATTCCTTAGTATTTCTTAGTATTCCTAAGTATTTCTTAGTATTCCTAAATATTCCTTAGTAGACCATAATACTTGGTATTTCTTAGTATGGCTTAGTATTCCTTAGTATTTCTAAGTATTCCTTAGTAATCCTAAGTATTCCTTAGTAGACCATAATACTTAGTATTTCTTAGTATAGCTTAGTATAGCTTAGTATTCCTTAGTATTTCTTAGTATTCCTACGTATTTCTTAGTATTCCTAAATATTCCTTAGTAGACCATAATACTTGGTATTTCTTAGTATAGCTTAGTATTCCTAAGTATTTCTTAGTATTCCCTATGAATACTAAGGAATACTTAGGAATACTAAGGAATATTTAGGATCACTAAGGAATACTTAGGAATACTAAGCTATACTAAGTATTATGGTCTACTAAGAAATACTTAGGAATACTAAGGAATACTAAGGACTACTTAGGAATACTAAGAAATACATAGGAATACTAAGAAATACTAAGAATTATGGTCTACTTAGGAATACTAAGAAATACTAAGTATTATGGTCAACTAAGGAATACTTAGAATACTAAGGAATACTTAGGAATACTAAGCTACACTAAGTATTATGGTCTACTAAGGAATACTTAGGAATACTAAGCTATACTAAGTATTATGGTCTACTAAGGAATACTTAGGAATACTAAGGAATACTTAGGAATACCAAGGAATACTTAGGAATACTTAGCAATACTTAGGAATACGGTCTACTAAGGAATACTTAGGAATACTAAGGAATATTTAGGAACAAGTATTCCTAAGTATTCCTTAGTATTCCAAAGTATTCCTTAGTAGACCTTAATACTTAGTATTTCTTAGTATAGCTTAGTATAGCTTAGTATTCCTTAGTATTTCTTAGTATTCCTAAGTATTTCTTAGTATTCCTAAATATTCCTTAGTAGACCATAATACTTAGTATTTCTTAGTATGGCTTAGTAGTCCTTAGTATTTCTAAGTATTCCTTAGTAATCCTAAGTATTCCTTAGTAGACCATAATACTTAGTATTTCTTAGTATAGCTTAGTATAGCTTAGTATTCCTTAGTATTTCTTAGTATTCCTACGTATTTCTTAGTATTCCTAAATATTCCTTAGTAGACCATAATACTTGGTATTTCTTAGTATAGCTTAGTATTCCTAAGTATTTCTTAGTATTCGCTATGAATACTAAGGAATACTTAGGAATACTAAGGAATACTTAGGAATACTAAGAAATACTAAGTATTATGGTCTACTAAGGAATACTTAGGAATTCTAAGGAATACTTAGGAATACTAAGAAATACTTTGGAATACTAAGGAATACTTAGGAATACTAAGCTATACTAAGAAGTACACTGAGTATTTCTTAGTATAGCTTAGTATTCCTAAGTATTTCTTAGTATTCCTAAGTAATCCTTAGTATTCCCTAGTACACCATAGTATTTTAGTTTTTCTTAGTATTCCTAAGTATATAGGATTTCGGGTTGGAGCCAGCTGTGTGTAGCTTACAAATAAAAGTTTGTTTAGTATAACTTTTGAACATTGTACAACTTGTATTACAGGTGTTTATGATGAATGGAAATGGTTGTGGATGTGGTTGTGAAGAGGTTTGTTTAATTATGCAATGTAATGTTAGCACTGATACATTTTTGATACATTTTGATACAGTTTCTACATTTGATACAGTTTTTGATACACTGTAATATGGTTTGATACATTTTTTGTCTATGTGCTCTCCCATTTGTTAGGATGATGGTACATTGGTCATTTGTGACTATTGTGAGGGACAAGAACACCTATCTTGTAGGGGCCTTCTCCATGCAAAAGAGGGTAATCACCAATGCCTCCATTGTCGGGATGGGCCAGCCACCACATCTCAACAAGTATGCATTCTATAATTATGTAACAAGATTCTTAGCTTTGTTTCATGTTCATGTTTCTGTAGCTATTTTGTCTACAGCGCAGGCTGTTAGACCACTTGAGAGATGTCAAGTGTGTGTCTAGGAAGGGGGTGGTGAAGGTCCTGGGCAAAAATTCTGCCCAAGCCCTAGACCAACTCTGGACTTTTGTCCGGAAGGTTCAGTCCCCTGGGGGGAAGGGGTGAGTTCAGTACAATTACCTTTAATGAAGTCTAATTAATGGGTTTTTTTTGCAGAGGATCTCTTGATCACAAAAAAATTGAGCAAGAATGGCCACACTTTTTTCATGATCCCTATGTGAGTTGTCTAATTATTATTAGCTAGGATGCATAGTTACTTTGCTATTTACAGGAACCAGCAGGAAATAAGGGGAAATCCAGATCCCAGGATGTGAGTTGGTTCTAAGCTGATATGAGCATGTGCAGTGGTTTTAATTGAGTGCCAATAACTGTCATTTTGCTAAACAACACCATGCACCTTCCTAGTGGTTTCATTATTTCTTCAAATGTCTTCAAATGCCATTTTACATGAAAAAGGTGCTGATACCAATTGTAGTTTCACTTCAAAAATTGAGGCATTTTGAGTGGATGAACCTAAAAATTTATTAGCTGATATCTAGAGAACCCACATTGATCCAAAGTTCAAACTTTGTGTAATGACAGAGGGTGATGTCATCTCCAGGACCAGTTGGAGGTGTTGCTTGCATATGTAATATTCTAAGTTACACTTCTTCATAGACAAAGAGGGCAAAGAGGCAAATGGCAGAGAGGGTTCTTCCACCCCCCCTCCACCCCCCAGAGGATCAAGTAACAGGGGTGAGTTTTGTTTCCAACTCCTACCATTCTGTATCACACTGTCACAGAATGATACAGTCAGTATGATACCATTTCATAGCATTAATTTTGGTAACATGCATTCTAAGGTAAGGTAGAGAAGGCATGCCCTTCATGAACTAATTTTACTCTTGCTCTCAAAAACAAGCCCCACACTAATTATGTCCATTAGGATTTGAAATATAGTGTTTATTGTTGTAGGACACAGACACAGATATTGAAAATGTAAGTAAATTATAGAAGAATATTTTCATGATTCACCAAGTAATGCAAGTTGTCTAATTATTAGCTAGGATGCATGTTTACTTTGCTATTTACAGGAACCATTGCAAGCCAACATTCCTGTTGATGTCCAGCAATACAGGGTAAATTAATTTTTTTTTAGTAGTGGGTAACATGTAATGTAATGTACGCATTCATTATAGAAGAGAATAAGGGAATTGGAGGTGAGTATGTGTTTCAAACTGAGTTTTTTGAGCTTCTAAACCCTCCCATTTTCTGTCATCAGAATCAAGTCCAGGAATGCCAGGTAAATAGCTTCTTAACTCTTTCCTCTTTCCTGACTGAGCTTATAACCCTCCCCTCTTTCTTGACAGAACCAAAACAAAAAAATCAAAGTGAGTTAATTTTGTTGGTAGTAAGTTGCAATTGAAGTTGTAATTAAACCTTCCTCAGGCAGAAAATGCTAAACTGAAGGTGAGTTCACACTACCTCCTATCCTGGGTTGCAATTAAGCTTTGCTTCTTCTCTTCCCTACTCCTTTTAATATGACACCTTCCATCTTTATCTTATCAGAGAGAGATTAAAGAATTGAGAGTGAGTTTATTGGTGATTTATGTACCTTCTACATAAATATCTACTGGTTCAAAGTGTGTGTGCCAATAGAGCCAATGTAAGCATAAAAGCTCTAGCCATAATTATACTAAGGGCTAGTCCTAACCTAATTAGAACTTAGTGAGTATTCATGGTTTAGAAATTCATAAGGAACCCTTTGCATGCTGAAAACAGAAGTAGGTTCCTTTTTGTAACATGACATAGTGACATAGCCTATTACTGTTTACTGTTGTTTCAGGAGAAGCCAAACAGTGAAGGTGATGAGGAGGAAGTAGGTTCCTTTTTTATAACATGACATAGCCTATTACTGTTTACTCTTGTTTCAGAAGAAGCCAAGCATCCCCCTAATGGGCCACCCCAACCCAAAGCTTGTTGCTCAGGTAACTTCTGTAACTTATATATAATCTTGTTACTATTTTCTCTCTTTTTTGTTTTTTTTTTTTGGGGGGGGGGGGGGGTATAGTTTGCAGCTCAAGTGTCAGATGCAAAGGTAGGTATAAAAGTTCTAGCCCTAACCTTGTTAACATGTTAATTAATTTTAGGAGCGTTCGAATTCGAATTTGCAACAGATGTTGGTCAATTTTGACTTTGTATGTCTAAGGTTTTGATTTCTCTGTCACTTATCCACATGTTTCTGTTACTTTGTTTCAGGGTCTCCAGAGTGCCTGTAGAAAAGCCCTGGATTTGGTATGTAGGGCCAATCATACTTTGTTTGTAATTTTCTCCCCATTTTTAGGGATTTACCAAAATATTATCATGCCCAACCTGTGGTCGGCACCTGACAAGCCCACAAGGGTATTGCCGACATCAATGTACTGAAGAAAAGAAAACTCTGCCAACTGAGTTTTTAGTAAGTTATAACATCTTCTGAGAACATTTCTTATGTCAAATCTTGTTCCATAGGACTTTTGATTGACTGACAGTTTTTTCATTTTTTTTTTTTTTTTGGGGGGGGGGGGGGGTTGCTCCTGGCTGCATAAGTAGACTATTGACCAACACCTAAATTCAAAAAATCCAGGTCAGTAAGGTCTACTGAGAAATACTAAAAAATACTGAGAAATACTAAGGAATAAGCTAGTTTGTCTTGACCTAGGCTTGGTGGGATGCTGGAGAAACAACTGTAATAGTGAATAGTGCTCAGTACTCTACACAAAAAAAAAACAGAATGATCAATTGTGCTAACTTTTTGTGATGTGGGCTTGTGCCACACAATGATTGATCTAATATATGCAGAGTTAAATCATCATTACTTCGGACAATGACTTGCACTTGGACTGTCTGTATTAGTCCAAGACTGACAATTTGGCAAGAGCGAAACATTCCAAACATCTGAGACATGCTCTGCTGCTCAACTGCGTGCTTTTCTATGGATTTGATATCTGAACTGATTGGATAAAACTTTTTCACCTGATCCCAGTAGGCAACATCAGTGTAAGAGCTGAGTACCTTGGAAATGACCAAAGGTTCAGTAGATGTGGATGGACCAGGGCTGTTATGGTCAACTGATGGACTGGGTGAAGATTTGTCCTTGTGAGGTTTGAACATTATCCTTTCCCTTTCCCCTAGCTGTACATCTAAGCTTTGAAGGTTGGAATGTGCGGGGTTTTTTAGGGGGGGGGGGATAAGCTCTGCGCTCACACTTCTACTCCTGGATGGATTGGCTCTTGATATTTCCTGAGTCCATTTGCTGCTACCAGGCTGGTTGTCACCACTAGGAGAAGTACATGTCTGATGTACAAGTATGTGTTGTCATCCAGCATTGAGCATACCCTCATAAATTGTTCCATGAAGTACTTGCCATGTGCATTATGGAAACTGTACTTAACTGCTGCCTGGTACAGGCAGTGCAACTCTTTGAACGCTGTTGTGATTCGTGCCCACTCTGCTGTTGAGAATGGAGGTGTAATGTCTGGATCGGCTATCAGTTCATCATCAGAATCTGACTGCTCTTCAAGAGCAGTCTGACTTAACTGGACATAATTTGCCTTACTGGGAGCAGACAGATGACATCAGCCTGACAATTTCTCATGCTTTATTGGCAAAGTTTGGAATAGATGCAGGTTTCATGGGTAGTTGTATACCACCAAATGAAATTATAGGAGGTGAAAAACTAGTTTTGAAGCTGTCATGCTGTTGTATGCTCCACTGACATTGAGTGCCATCATGTAGAAAGACGGTGTCAACCTCCTCCCAGACAAAGTTTTGCTTGCACACTGCTCAATTCCCTACCTGGATAGGATCCCAGAATTTCGGCAATTCACATTCAGAGCTAGTGTTGCCTGATGTTTCTCCATGTAAACCTTCATCCAAGGTGGAATGCACCTGATCCATTGTGCACCACATGCGGTGTGCAATAATAAAAGTGCAGATAACTTTCCTGGTGTTCTTAATAAATTAATACTCGGACATCAAAACTAGAAAAATAGGCATATGAAAATTGATCATGTAGCATTTGGTTATGCAATATAGACAGGGGGATGGCTTTCTAGAGCTTGATAACTAGCTGGAACCTTAAAACTGAGTGCCCTCTCTTATCGGCTATAAGGGGACTGGACTAATGCTCACCCAACCCACAAACTGGTCAGGTTATCACCTCTAACAAATTGGGGGTCTCAGCATCCTGTGGGTCCTAGGGCTAGGGTTATGCTAAGGGGGTCTAGGGCTAGGGCTAGGGCTAGGGCTAGGGCTAGGGCTAGGGGCTAGGGCTAGGGGGCTAGGGCTAGGGCTAGGGCTAGGGCTAGGGCTAGGGCTAGGGCTAGGGGCTAGGGCTAGGGCTAGGGCTAGGGGCTAGGGCTAGGGCTAGTGCATCAAGTTTTGTGTTGAGCGAACC
>CAWUPZ010000102.1:0-26169 GCA_963924555.1 Crambe crambe
ATCAGCCAGTTGATAAAAATTTTTGCCATCCTTTATATGTGTCATATTATCTACCTTAAAACTCTTCCTGAGAAGGTTGTCATAATATACTGCCAAGTTTAAAGACCGACAATCTTCGTTACTCTACGAGATTACCCACAAAATTGAGGCTCTCTTGATGGTGATAGTGGGGTTTTTTTCGAGCCTAGCCCATGACCAATTGTGGTTTCACCTAATATGGACTCAACTAGCAGCCACACACACAGTTCATAAGGCACTCAAAAAAGATTTTCTCGAAAACTCCGGGGGTCTGATCGCTTTTTTAGGGCGGAATTGGAAAGTATTTGAAAATATCCCGATTTTTTTCTTCTTTTTTTTCTCTCGAGTGTGGAAGTAGGCTTTCAATTTAGGTAGCATTCATGTCAGAAATAGGGAAAGTGGCTATTCATCGCTTCAGCCCGGGGATAAAAAAAAGTCCAAATCTGCCCTTAAAATTTGTTCTTTTTTGGCAGCAGGCACGAAGCGCCACCTGATACCGAACTTGATTCGGCCTAAAATTTTGTGAAAAATGGTCTTTTAATCCAGATTTGTCAAGAAAATATTGTGCAACTTCACTTAGAGAAATCGTTTTATTAATAATTTTATAGCTGAAATAAAGGAAAAACAGAAATGCCAAAAGCCAACACTTTTTATGTACTTTTTTCTCCCCATATTGGCTGTTTTTTCGTCGTTTTTAGGCATTGTGCACCATTACGCAAAAGGTGGGTTGGGACCAGTAGTATCCCGTTGCGTGCCTTTCGGGAGACGCTTCGCGTCTCCCGAAAGTCACGCAACTTTTCAAGCCGAATGGGCTTGATGCCATTCGAGAGAATTTTTTTTCTCCCGAAAGGCGCGCAGCGTTTCTGAGAGAACTAGTGCGTGCCTTTCGGGAGAACCTTTTTTGCTCACGAAAGGCAAGCACGGGTTTGGGGGGACTTTATGTGTGTCTTTCGGGAGAGCCTTTTTTGCTCATGAAAGGCAAGCATGGGTTTTAAAATAAACGATATATAAGTTTTGAGAGCAGAAAAGAAAAGAAAAGAAAAAGTATTTTTATGATTTATCATACGTTTTGTTAGCTATATATAACTACACATAGCAATACATAGCGATGCATAGCTACGCGTTTGTATGAACGCGTTTGTATAATAAACGCGTAGCTATGCATCGCTATGTATTGCTATGTGTAGTTATATATCGCTATATATAGGTAAGAAATTAGATGAAAATGTACGCATATTATGCGTACATGAAATACACTTGCCATGCAGGATAACGGATGTTTATGCATTTTTTACGCATATTATGCGTATATAGGCCTAGAATATCAGGAAAAGGTAAATGACCTACTGACATAAAAAATTTTTTCTTTTATATTAGGATTGCAGAACAGGTATAGAGCCAACATTTTGTAAAAGTTCTAAAAGAATTATAAAGACTTGTTTTCTATAAAAAATATTTTGTATGCATCAGCAGCATCGCTAATACCGGCTTTTTAAACAGGAGCACAGAAATGAAGTAGAGCTAGTTGTGACCAGAACAAGTTTATGGAATAAAAGCAATTGGAATAAAAAATGTTTTGAAATTTAAGTATGGAGATATTTTCAACGGTGTTTCACGCGTTAAAATGCGGGTAGGGTTTAGTTGGACGAAATCCTTTGAAGAGCGCACATTAAGAAGAAAAGAAGGAGGAGGAGGAAAGAAAAGTATTAACTTAAGATATTGTTGAGTAATAGAAAAGTTATGTATGGTTTATTAATTGCTTTACATACTTTTTTATGACTCAATTATTTTCTTAAGCTAGAACACGCGAAGATTCTTAAGAGTATGTTACATAGTGGTAGTAGTTCACGTTTATACTGGCTTAATCTTAAAAAATGATCAGTCCGTGTAAACGTGTGTTTACTATTATTATAGATTAGTAATTTAAAAGAAGAAGAGAAGCTAGAAAACGCGAAGATTATAAAGAATATGTTACATAGTGGTAGTAGTTCACGTTTGTATTGGTTTGATCTTAAAGAATGATTAGGCAATGTAAACGTGTGTTTACTACTATTATAGATTAGTAATTTTGAAGAAGAAAAAGAAGAAGTACTCTATGATGATATGAAGTAGAGTTCGGAGTACGTGACATTTAAGAATATTAATAATACTTAACATCACATGCTCTGAGTCTCTTTTTTATATCATTTTTCACCTTCTACCTTTGAGAATAGATATATAATTGTGTCGCTAGATGGCGTGATATTCGGTAAAGTTAATGTAATGTGTTTTTAGTATAGTAAGAAAACTATATGTATTTTCGAATAGTAAAGATTAGATTTAAAGTTGCCCCTCATCTTGCTAAAGCCTAAACTTTTGTATTTTGTAAGATTGAATGAGGTAAGCTTTCAGTCTAAAAGTATAATATAAAAATGCAATTATTGTTTAAAGACTTTTTTTAATATTTAATGTATAGTGTATTAAAAAGTTTATAGACAACCGTGTCGTACTCATATCGCTGGTATTTGTATACATTGTTTAAAAGATTAAACGTGGTAAGCGAGTTAATCTATTTTAGATAATTGTGGGAGTCTAGATGGCGCATAAGTCATAAATTTTTCTTTAATTTGATTTGGTTGGAAAATTTGTTTTTCATAGAAAATATGATAATGATTATAGCGTAGTATTTTTCCAGGTATGGCTATTTTGACAATCTTGGATGTTCTTGATGGAATTTTAAAAAATTCCTGAAACGTTTTGTGTATTTTGGTTCATAGATGGCGTGATAGTCACTAACTTTTTTTTACAATACTTTGAAAAATATTTATTCTATATGAAAACTTTGTTTTGAATAGTTGAATAGTTTTTCTTTTAGCCCTTTGGCCCCTTTTCGCTTTACAGTACGCGTATCTTGATCGAGATATAGTGGAATATTTCGAAAAGTAAATTTTACACATTATATTTTTAACGTGAATTTTTTACACTTTTAAAATGTTATAGTGATATGTTATCCAATAGTCCTTCCCAATAAGTAACTGGTTGATTGAGCAAACCTGAATTTATAAAGGATTGATAAAATTAAATTTCGAATACGAAATTTAATGGAAAAAAGTCAATCAAATAATTTAGTAGTAGAAAAACATTTTCATAGATGGCGTTGCATTAATGTTTAAAATTTCTCATAGATGGCGTTTTTATCGTCTAGTTTTTCTCAATTTATCTATTTGCGAAGTATTTCTATATTGGTTTAATTATTTTATAGTGCTTTTTTGTCCACGTCTAAATGTATGGGTTTATCGTCCATTCTGTTTTCGTCTTGATTGGAATTGAATATATATATTCCAAAAGTATATTTTTACGCAATGTTTTTATTAATACATTTTAAGACTTATTTTCTAAGGTAAAGTAATTTGACATCGTTTTGCCTACTGTCCGTCAGGTGGATTGCCATGAAACATCTTGTTTTTAGAAAGATTGAGAGTTTAAATTCTATTATGGATTTTAATTAAATTCAATCTATTATAATTTGTAAAGTTAATAAAAGTTTACGTTTTATGTTTAGAGATGGCGCTTTTTTATTGTCTAGTTTAAAAAAGTGTATAGATGGCGTTTTCATCGTCTAAAAAAATGTATAGATGGCGTTTTCATCGTCTACGTTTTTTCAACCTATTTGTATTCAAGTTATACGTATAAGAGGTTTTACTTTTTTGTATACTTGTTATCATCTCTAACTGATTGACGTTGTTTTGCAGCTTTTAGATTAGATAATCTTGACTGGAATTGAATTAATATTCCAAAGAATTGACTTTTATACAAAATGTGTATTAATGACCTTTGTTGTTTACATTTTAAAAAAGTAAAATTAAGTGCGGTCCGTCAATACCACTCGATTTGACTATTTTCTCTGATTATTTGGCCATTTGTATTTAAGATTGAAAAACAGATCAGATTCTATTATGGAATTTGATAGAATGTCAATCTATTATTCTTCATAAGGATCCAAACCGCGCCCCGACGAGCGCTGAGCGAGCGGGGCGCGGTTTGGATTTATTTAAGACTTGTCTTTTTTAAACTTAAAGTAATTATAATTATGAATTCTCCAATTTCTTTACGTTTTCCTGCGGGTTCTACGCATCTTTTAATTGGAGTATCCGGCAGTGGAAAAACTGAACGAATGGCCAACATGTTACGTGAAAAAGATATTTTGTTTGAGAATGGACCTTTTATTGATAACATAATATTTTGTTATGCTGATTGGCAACAGGTGTACACAGATCTTAGAGAAGAAGGAATTGTTACGACATGGGTTAATAAATTATTAAATAATGATGAATTTGTAAAAATGGTTGAACCTTTTAGATATAAAGGCGGTTCTATTGTCGTGTTTGACGACTTCATGAGTGATATGGGTATGGATGTGAAAAAAATAATTATGAATTCGGCTCGTCATTATAATGCTACTACATTTTTATTGCAACAATCGCTGTTTCCTGTGGGAAATAAGGTGGCTAGAGAGGTTTCTTTGAATTCTAAGTTTATTCATATGTTTAAAAATCCTCGAGATAATGCGCAGTTTGGTGTGTTAGCAAGACAATTACGGCCGGGACCTAAAGAAGCCGTTTGGCTTATTAAAGCTTATCACGATGTTACAAGTGAGCCGTTTACTTGTTTCTTAATTGATCTTATGCCACAAACTCCTAATCATTTACAATTTCGTAGTCATTATTTACCTTATGAATTTCCAATGCGTGTCTATGTAAAAAAATAAAGGTGAAAAAAGTGTTTTTCTAAAAAAGAGAGATCGTCTTTCTTTGAAGATAACAAGTTGCGAAGCCTTCATTCTTTTACAGACTTTTGCGCGTTTCGTCTTGATTGAGATTGAAAGAGAGCGAAGTACAAAAAACAAAGTTAGTCTGAGTTGAAAAGTAAGTAGCACGAACACGCATTGAAACATTTGATAATTAGTCTACAATGTTGCTGCTTTTTTATCTTATCACGTCGGTTGCGAGTTACTCTTCCATCCCACCCGTTAACAAGGGTGATACCAGCATTCCCCTCTACGATGTCGTCTTTTCGAAGGATGAAAACGTCACCGATTTCGTGCACAAGCACGAGCTCTTCTTCCGCAACATCTGCTTGAAGGAGATGGCGCTCCAGGACAAGATCGAGGCCCGCCTCAACCGCCAGTTTTTTGGAAGGGATTTTGACTCATTCGAGAACTCGTTTGAGAATTTCGAAGATGGAAACAAGATTGATTGGCAAGATGACGATGAACAACAAGCCCAACATGATCATCATCGAGAGAAAAGAGGTCTTGGAAGTCTTTTCCAAGCAATGCCAAGCTTCTCAACATCGGCTGCGAGGATGAGTGGGGTCATGCACGGGGAGGGCGGATGTTTGACAGGTTCCGGACGGCGCAACATCTTCGACGTGGGGCAGTGCCTGCCTATGCCATGCCAAATGGTATCAGGACCGTGGCAAAGTTCAATGGAGCTCAGGCTACTTCCAACATGTATATGAGATTGATGCTCACGCAGTTGCCGAAGTACGCAAGGTCATCCTTAGCCAAATTGAAGCAGAAGCATCCGAAGACCTATAAGTGGATTAAGAGAGCGAGCTGGCTTGGGGGCGGCAGCAACGGCGGCAGGTGCAGGCGCGGGAATTACTCAACTTGTCAATCATCATCAGGAAGTGGTAAGTAAATAATTGGGGATATAGCTCAATTGGTAGAGCAGGCTTGGTATTGCCCAGGCATTGGTCCTGGGTTCGAGTCCTGGCATTTCCAAAAAAAATTATTAATATGTTTTATCTTTTTTTGTTCTAGATTCCTATTCAAGAAGAGATCAAGTCCCAGAACACCCTTCGCAATTCGATCTTGACAAAGTGGGATTCTCTTCTCGATCGGTTGGTCAATGAGACAAACACGCTTGAGCAGGATTTGACTGGGTTTGAGGATGAGGCGGACGAGCAGATCGAGTTGAACAGGGAGTATGATCATAGACCGATGACGGAGCTCGAGAAATCTTTTACGCCGGGTCAACTGATGGCAACAAGGGCGGGAGTGGGAGATCTTCAGTCTACAAATGACATCATTCCCTGGCTACAACAGAACTTTGCTCGTAACAAGCCGGACATGGAGAGGCAGGTGGATGAGAAAGGCGGATTTCTTGAGGGATTTGCACGAAAGTGTAACATCAACTATTCCGGTAAAATATAATTTTAATAATTTAAAATAGTACCCTTATTAACTTAATTTCCTCTTATTTTTTTAGTGCACGGAATTCCCATCGCCGTCGACATGATTCATCTCTACGATAAAGTGGAGACCTCGACGAGCTGCAAGTATGTCAGAATTCCTGAGTCTGGCATTACCAGTCGGTGCATGTTTGATGAAAATCCGCATTGTCACGATCCCATGGATGAAGGTTTCTTCAATACGGACTAGCAAGACAGCCGTCCTGAGTGAAGAGGGAGGAGGAAAAAAGAAGATTATTTAAGAATGATTTTGTATGCAATAGCTTTTTAATATTGGTCATACGTATTTTTGGACAAATATGGCGCCTAAAGTGACTACAAAAAATAGTAACAAAGAAGAAGAAAATATGCCAAAGAAGAAAACATTTGTTTCGGACAAAATTTATCGATATCCAAAATTGTCTAAAGCTCAAAAAAATACAATTCTTCCTTTAATACATATTTTGCGGGATTTATCGCCCGATTATAGAATGATTATTTTGTCACATCTTGATGAGATTAGTCGTGACTTAATGTATAGGGCTTTAAGATCTGTCTTATTTAGTAACGATGAAATTATGGGGTCTAAAAAAAGTGAAATTGTTAATAATTTTCTTCAGCCCCATTCAAAAGACGTATCATATATGTTAGATCCATTTAAGAGTGAAACTATGCGAAAACAGAAATTAATAAAAGTTGGCGGCGCTGCGATACAACCTGTATTAGACGCTTGTATTCCTATATTTTTATGTATGTGTAAATCAAAATGAGTTATTATGATACTTTATTTATTGTGCCGGCAGATGTATATAAAGCTATGCAAGAAAAAGCAAAATGTGTAGAAGTTAATAACGTTATTAATAATGCTCCTCCTTCTCAATCTTCGTCTAATTTATTAGACCAATTTCGTGGTCAGCAACGGTCATATCGTAAACAAGAAGAAATAAAAAAGTCCGGTGGCGCGGGAGGGGGGGTCTCATTATACCGAGATGGGGGGCATAGAAGGAGCTTTTTGGAACCAATTCAGTCTAATTTACCACCCTCTCAACAAGATCGTCTCCATGGGCGGTCTAGTAATGTTGATGAACAAAGAAGGCAGGTAAATGAGGTTGATGATACAGATGTTGAACAGATTATAGAACAAGAGGATCATGATGTGGAAATGATTAGTGATGATGAAGAAAGAGAAAGAATAGTGGAGCAAAAAAAGGAGGGGAGGAAAGCAATTTTAAAAAAAGCTCTTAGGCAACAAGAAGATATTGAGATGAAGGATATAATCGCTGATAGACTAGATACTTTACAGGGTAATAAAAAGAAAAAAGACAAAAAAGAGATTAAAGAAAAGGATGATGAAAGGGCTGCTCGTAAGGAAAAATATAAAATATTGCATACTAAACTTTTACATGAAGCTCGTACAACTTCTCCTTATTATTCCAAAAATATGAGAAAAAGAGGTCGTAAATTAACATGGCAAACAAAGACTCCTTCCCCTCTAGATCCTATAACCGTGGTAAACAAAAGAAAGAGATGGGAGGGGGAGGGGGCAGTTGAGGGGGAGAGCGTGGGAAGAATAAAACGGGTACAAAAGAGGCACCCATTTGTAATTAAGTCTTTGGAAAAAAGTAAGCGAAAACAAATTAATGATAATGAAGTAGACAAGGAAGAAGAAAGACTTAATTGGCATGGAGGGCCCTTTATTGATGAGCAAGACACAGTCTCTCGACCGAAAATTAGGGACACTCGATATGCTTCTGTGAGAAAAGTTAGTAAATATGCTGGTCATAAACGACCTGGGGAGAAGTTTGACGATGAAATTGAGGAGCAATTAACTACAAACCTACCATTTAAAAGAAGTGGGGTGACGTATCGTGAGCAAGAAGAAGTACGTCCTGAAGAACAAGCACTTCCGCTCGATTATTTTGACGACGATGATGAAACGATGATATGATTGATTGTAGTATTTATTTCTTTAAGCGAAAATATAACGTAATAAACAAAGGACTTGTTGTTTTAAATGGAACATTACTTTTATCGTGAATCGAGATAAATTTAAAGTGAACAGTAGATTGAGGGGGGTTACAAGGATGAAATATAAGTTGTTTTGGTTCATATAATGTTTTGGCACGGGCCAAATCAACAACTTGAATAATTGGTATGGGAACATTTTCGGCATATACATTTTTAATGAGGTCACAGCACAGTGCGATAACAGAAGGAGTATCCTGCGGATGTTGTTGAGCCAATTCCTCCCTAATCGTTTCGTGTGTAAAGTCACTTAGTTCATGGCGATAGACATGTTTTGAAGAGCTTAATATGATTTCATCATCTTTAAAGTCTAGTAATGACTTTAGTTTTTGACCCAATTTAATATGATAGGTCTTATTTGTGCTCTTTTTTAATCGAATTTCAAATCCCTTCATTCTTCTTTTTTCTGGGTCTTCTTCGTTCACCGTTGCAATATCTTCTAGGGCGCGCAGGTAAATTTGATTTTTACTGACTCGTAGAACGTGAGACCGAAGGGCATGAAATAATCCCAACCAATTTGTATATCGTCTTAAATTAATGGTAATTTCATTTCCATTTATAGTTAAACGTATTGTATCAACAAATTCAATTGAAGGAATAGAAATACATTGTAAGGCAACTTCATATTTTTGCAGGGGCAGTTCGTAGAGTACTTGGGGTAAATTGCGATAAAAATTCCATGCGTTTCCATCTCGAAAAAAAATTTTTTCCTTGGAAGAAAAAGTATAGCTAACTTCGTGTTTTAAGTTCATGGTTATCTCTTTTACCTCAAAACAAATTGAAGTGGGATAATCATCTGGTAACTCTAGCACTTTTCCTTCCAAGGTTTGAAGTATAAAGGAAAAAGTAATGTTTGCGTTTGGGGTGTGAAGGGGTGGAAGAGGAAGAAAAAAACTGGGAACGACTAATGCTTCTCCATAGAAATCGTAAATACTAGTTGTAATTTTGGACTGGGGGATGGAAAACAAACATAAAATTTTATTTGTAACGCCCCCACTTTGTTGCTGTAACATTACTTGGCAGGCATTTTTAATTTGTTTTTTTTCGATATTTACAAAACTCATAATAATTTTGTTAATTCGAATACCCAGTTTTTTATGTATTGTTTCAATTGGGAAATTTATAGAACACGTAAATTGTGAAGGAGTATTTTGAGGAAAAAAAGTTTGCGTGGCTTTTGAAGAAACATAGTGAATAGAATAATATTTTGCCATATTGTTATCGATTGACTCTGAAGTCTTGTTCAATATCTTGGGCATTAATCCATGAATTATGCGGTTCACCGTAATACATCCACTTCACTAAATGTCGTTTATTTCTGCCTTTTCCTTCTGTTCGAATGATTTTTTCAATTTTAAACAGTTCGCCTTTTACTTTTTGAAGTTCTTCCGCGTAAAAACCTCCTTTTATCCGTTCTAATGTGTTTTCGGATCTTAAATAGTACATCGCAATGGGCATTGTTGTATTAATTTCCATAATTTTAAAATGTTCTCCATGAAATTGTGGAACATATGCTCTTCCTGCCTGTTCAACTTTTTTTGATGCAATTTTGATTCGAACTAAATCACCAATTTTTAACGGTAATTTTCGTTTTCTTTTTAATTCTAATTTTTGATATCTTCGAGTATGTATTGCATGTACTTGAGCCTGATTTTGAATTAAATCTGCGTTATTAGGAGTCATTCCTTCTAATGATCTATGAGGTCGATTATTATATGTTTGGACAATATCGTCTAAAAATGTAAAATATCGTGTCGTTTGAAAAGCAGTCATCGCTTTGTAAATTAAAATCTGTATGGTTTTATTTGCTCTTTCGGCCACAGCAGCTTTTGACGTGCCAATAGCCGCTTCCCATCGTACATTATAGTCTCGAAGAATATTTTGAACATGCCGATTTACATATTCTGATCCACTGTCTGTTTTTAACGTTTCAGGTGTTCGTTGAAGTGAATCTAGCCATCTTTTAATCGCTTGGGCACTTTCAATTCCTGTTTTATTTTTTAAGGGATAAAGCCAAATTCGTTTTGTAAAAATGTCGATGAAAAGAGATAGATATTGTATGCCTCTATTAGCATTTTTAAAGGATTTTATATCTATTAAATCACCTTGAACTTGTTCCCGTCTTCTATGTACATAAATAGGATTATAAGTTCTAGGTTTCTTATATTCTCTATGAAGGGTATATGAGTCATTTTCCTGTAAAATATCTTTGGCTTGTTCTTCGCTTATTCCAAAGAAATCTGATACTTTTTTTGGCGCGCTAAATGCGACTGGATGTCCAGGCGTTTCATATGCTTCTAAAATTCGTTTTTTTAAAGCGACAGTAATAGCCATTTCGTTATATTAAAATTATTTTTTACATTTTTTATTTTATTTTAAAAATCTTAAATATTAAAGAATTGTTTTTTCATCTATGTTTTTCCTTTTTCCTTCCTTTTTTCCCCTTACCCTTCTCTCCTTTTTTTCTTATTTTCGCTGGCATTGCTTTTAGTTTTCAACACATTACGATAACGCCAACAACGTTCTACCCATTACTGACTCAGCAACAACGGAAAAAAAATGGAATCGTCCGCCGTTATTCACCAAAGACTTCGCACCGCCCTCGAGCACACAACGACCATTGAAGACTTTCAGCGGGTGTTGGAGAATCTCTTCAAGAACGAGCAGACTTTGATGGATGTCCCAAACAATTTCCCTCCTTTCTGGAAGGCGTTTAGTGATGACGTGAAGCAATTGGTCTCGAATAAATTGCGTGACAATCTTGTGTCCAATCGTCTCCATACCTATGACTTCACGCGTTTTAGTGTTCGTCTTCCGGTGCTTGGAGCGGCCGCAAAGAAGGACCGACAGGTCAACCGACGTCTTCTTCGGGTTCTCTATCATAAACAGATAGCTAGTGAAGAAGAATTCCAAGCTCTTTACTTCGGCCACCTTGAGATGACATGGCACGAGCGACATCGAGCACACGTGAACAATCTTGAGGATGTGAAGAGGCCCTACTTGCCCCTCCTGAACAAGATTCGAAATGGCGGAACGGACATTACCATCACCCCCGAAAGTAGTCTCGCTACCTACTTTGAAATGGGCGGACAAGTCGATGCAGCGTTGTTCATGTTTTTGGCTCAAGACTATGAAGCATACTTGATCCCAAAAGAATAAACGTGATGGTTAAATAATTGTTAGCTATTTAGTACTGCATTAACGATTTATCGCTGTCGTCTTCTTCTTTACTTTACTTTATTTTCTCTTTTCTTTCTTTCCTTCCCTCCTTCCCTTCTCCCCCCTTTCTTCCTTCTGTTCCTGTTTTCAGTTGTTGCCGTAGTATCAACATGGCAACAACATCTCTGGATCCTCGAGACTATTCTCAGCTACGCGTTATACGAAGTGCACTGTTTTGGTCAAGTTCTCCACTCGAACTCTATACGCAAATGAAAGACATATTTGCAAAACGTGAATGCTTTGAAAAGGTTCCTGACGAATTCCCACCGTTTTGGAAGTCATTAACGGATTCCATAAAGGAATTTACGATTATGCAATTTGAACGGCAAATGCAAGAAGGACAGCAGGAAAAATACGAAATAGTAAAGGACACATTCATCGATGTTTTTCTCGGGCCAACGAAGAATCTGCGAAAAATTAATCGTGATCTGTTGTACTTTATGTTGGAAAAGCAAGTCATTACCAGCGATGAATTTACAACGTTGTATGAAGGCTATTTGGAGGTGACTTGGACGACACGCGACAGTGCAAGACTGACCGATTTAAATGAGCAAAAAGAGCGTTACAAAGATGCTCTAGATCTGATGAGAAGAGGAGGACATGATCGACTACATTTTTCGTCTTGTGTGCTTGCCAGGGAACCGTCACTGGAAACGATAAAAACTGAAATGGCTGCAAATCCTGTTAAATTTCTAACTGAGCAGTTGATGGTAGTCGCTATTCTAGACGATGAATAAAGAATGCAAACATGTAATGTTTAGATGTATTTATTTACTAATTACGGAGGTAGTGGGTTAAGAGGCATTTTAAAAATCCATAATGCAATTCGATATAATTTAGCAAGTTTTCTTCTTTGGCGGCGAAGACGGAACCAACGTTGTACTTTTATGGCTGCTGTTTGTGCTACAATTTTAGCCGCTCTTTTTTTTGCTAGTCGTATTGACCGTCGAATTTGAAGAAAGGGAAACAATGAAATATCACCGTAATAAGGTCCTAATACAACAACACGATTATTTTTGATTTTAATATATTTACATATATCTTCATCAATATTTTGATTTAATCTCTGTTTTAGTTCAGTGTAATTATTAGTAAAAATGAAAGAGGGAACAATAGCCAAAATTGACATTATAAAGAGAGGAAAAGAAGAATGTTACTTGAGGGCTCGTACAAGGTGGGACAAATTCATACTTCGAAAATGTCCCCTTTTCTTGGATCCCACGGATTTTCTTTTCTTCTTCTTCTTCTTTTTGCCTCTTCTTTTTCTGCCGCCCACCGAGATAGAAGCGGTTGTATGTCGCGGCAGTCGCCGTTTGATGACTTGTCGTCGCAGTCCGCCGCCTCCTCCTCCTCCCACAATTCTTCCCTGTTTGAGTTTTACGGGTGAAGTGGCGGCAGTGGCGGCGGCGGCAACATTTTCTTCATCTTTCTTCTTTCTCCCCCTTCCTTTTTTCTCCTCCTTGTCGGCTTGACCCCCTACCACCTTTTTATCAGAGGTAGAGGGCCATGGAGTGGTCTTGGCTTCTTCCACGGCCTTGATGATGTTGCGGAGAAAAGCCTTGGAAAGGTCCTTGCCGCCTCGTTTCTGGATGTTGGTGCTAACGAGGTACAGGCCGGCCGCCTCAAGCTTCTTCTTGATGTCGGCGTCAGGTCTCGCACGCTTGCGACGGGAAGGTCCGCCCCCCGTTTCATCCGCTGGAGAGATCTTTCTCTTGACGGCTTTGGCGGGAGAGGAACTGGTTGTGGCCACCATGGCGAGAGGAGAGGTCATGAAGTGTCCTCCCTGCTCCTCCTTGGTTGTCACCATTGACGATGTGTCCGACACGATTGTCGGCATGTGGTAGTTCTCCTTGACAGGAGCTGATTTATAAATAATATTAGAATCGTTTTGGGGTTGAGTTTGAGGCAGTACCCCCCCACTGACGGTGTCGGAAAACTGATTTACGTCACTTTCCATTATTAATATTAAAAATTATTAATGTCACTTCATAATTATTTATATAACAATATTTTTTATATGTATGAAAGTTATAGCTTTCAAACTTTGTCACCGAAAAAAAGTAAAATCGGTTTTCTTAAATAACATTTATTTTTCAGTCTCTTAAATACTCATACATTTTAGGTCAACCTTCCCAAATATTCACGACAATATAACTGATCTTCTAGTTTCATTAGACGTTGCACAGACGTTTGTAAGTGCTCGGCAATTAACACTTGAGAGATTAGTCTTCGTCCTTTCAATCTACACTTTTGCTCTTCTTTTTGTTGCCGTTCAAAGTCTATTTCGGTTCCCAACATATCCCTTCCTCTTAACACTCGAAACATTATGGCTCCGTTGAGAATTTTAGGAGTGCAAGTAATGTCTTGTTCTTTTCTCACAACCTCTTGATAAATAAGTGTTGTTGTTTCCATATCAATGAAAAGTTGTTCACAAAACAAATGCGTATAATGACGGGGATACGTAGAGTAATTGGTACCAAAAAGAATTTTTTCTGTTTTATATAATTGTCTTATAGATGTGCCTAATTGATTTGCGATAAGTGCGTGAGAAATTGATTTTCCTTTTTTTAAAAATAATATATTTTTTTCTCTTTTTTCCATTTTATTTTCACATTCTTTGGAAAAACCGTTTGTCTCTGTTTCTTTTCTTTTCATTTTCCTTTTTCTTCTTTTCTTTTGTTTTTTCACGTCTAATTTATTGCGTGCTCTTAAAATTTGAAACGTGCACGCCCCAATAAGAAGTTGAACTTTGCTGGCAAACGTTTTTTCTTGTTTTGACACTTCATAACAGATTAGTTTTGTTGAAATCATGTCCAAGTGGAAAAAATCACAAAATGTATGAGCCATATTTGAAATATTTACATAATTTTGTTGGTACATTAACATTAAAGCACGTTTAGCGCTATCACTATTATTGTCACTAAATAAATCAATATTATCGTCTTTTTGATTCTTTTGCTTTTTGGTAGTCTTATCGATATCAAACAGGTAATAATAGGGAAATTCAATGCGAGCCGATGACACCGCTTTTCTCCCATTAGAATTATATACACTTGAAATGTACTGGGGTGGCCTTGAAATTTTTTCTTCTATCATAACTTTATGAATGCAAAAAGCTTCTGCCACATCTCTTTTATACGTATTTTTTATAATGTCAGTTCTATTTTCGTAATGTATCTGAAAGCTAGTAACCATTTTTTCCAATATCGCGTCTTGGTCAATGTTTAAAACTGACGTGTAATGTAATATCCTTTGCTTAATTTGATTTCTTTTTCTTAATTTTTCTTCATTATAGTTAATGTTATGGAGACCAACGTTTGGACCGATTAATTGTTCTCTCACTAAACCACATTTACCACAAATTACGTCTCCATTATCGTAATCTTGATGTACTACACTTGAGTCACAGTTATGGCATGCTTGATTATGCGTCGAAGTAACGATTGAAGCCATATTGCTTTTTCAGGATTAGTCACGCCCACTATGTGATATTTACCACTATTAAATAGAGTTATTGTTCCTCCTCCTGATTCGGTTCTAATGGTCACTCCCGGAAAACTAGTAGAATGAAACTGTATTGAGACAAAAGCTAGATTTTGCTGTGGCGATTTTGAATATTCACGTAATAAATATAAAAATGAAACGTTTTTTTCACTAATAGATATAAAGCCATGGTAACTACTTGTACAAACTTGTTTAAATATGGGTTTTGAGAGCGAAAATAGTTGTTGTAGAGGCGTAATACTTTCTTGAACCTTTTTAGAATTCGATATTCCTGTACAAATAATAAAAACACTGTTTTTCTTTTCTTGATTAAATATTGTGTATACATATGAACTTACTCTAATTTGAAAATAATTTGAAAAATACGTAATAAAGTCTTTATAATCTTCGTTTATATACTTGTCTGGATTTATTAGTTTTTTCCTGTCTTCTGTGTTATACACCACAAAATTCGCCACTGAATTATTATGTTTAGGCGTTGACACGATAAAAAACATGTCTTCACTTGTCTAGTTCTTCAACACAACTAAAAATATAAACTAAATGAAAAACGTATTTAAGAAGTTATTCTCTGAACATTTAAGTATATATTTAAAATATATAAAAATATGGCGACTATTCAGGCTTCTGGAGTTGGCGCAAATGCCGTGGGCGGTCAAGCCAAAATTGAAAAGGTACAGGCAGGACGACTTGATTTTCTACCTAATATTAAAGTCGAAACATTACAAAAAGGAAGAATTTGTCTTCAAATTCCCACAATAACGGCTTTGACAAATGAGGGACCTTGGATTTTTCGAGTTGAGCCATTGCACGGACATGCCGTTATGCTTAATCATACGGTATTGTACACAAAATCGAAAATCATGAGGACAAATGAGGATGAAGAAGAAGTAAATATGAGGCCAGATTCTGTGGCTCCGCCAGATCTTCCAGATCTAGACAACGTTACTTACGTCAACAGTTTTTCCCATGCCATTCAGCAAAATGTGCAGGTCTATGCAAATGGAAGGCCATTACCGCCAGAATTGGGTTTTGCAGCGAATTATAAAGCTGTAATAGAAGACACAACCAGCATGAGTCTGGATGCAAGATTAACGCATGGAGAAGAGATTTTTTTCCATGAAGATAGGCCTGGAAAAATGAATGTTAAGGAAGTGCATACCAACACTGCTAATCCAGGCTTTAATGCCCGATATACACGCACTGCCGGTTCCCACGAAGTTGAAACGATGGGGAGAGTATGTCATCCATTTTTAATGGTGGATAATTATTATCCCGCCCCTAATAATTTTCAGCTTGAAATTATTCGACCTTCAGATAGATTTTTGTTATCAAATGGAAAACAGGGGACACGCAAGTATAGAATAATTTTTACTGAAATTACGTTAATGATAACGTATATCAGACTTGCTGAAAACTATGTCCCCCCTATGATTCAAAATTATCAAATGAACTACACAGTGTTGCGACAAATTCCATTGAATAGAAATACTTGGGCCAAAGTTATTCCCTTTAACGCGCCCGGTCAGGTTATGCCTCGTCGCGCCCTTATCGTAATGACGCGACACGATGCCGTTTTTGGAGACGAAGTTCATAATCCATGGAATTTTGAACATTTTAACGTGGCCAATATGTCATTTTTGGTGGATGGTGTAAGATATCCTAATGGCGGATTAAAATTTGATTGGAGTCAATTGAGTGAAGACCCCCACAGTCGTATTCCTCATGTATTAAAGGGATATCATCACTTAAACAGAAATATTGGCATGTGGATGCCAAATAAAGGAAGCGCCATTAATTTTGACGCCTATTATAGAGGAAAATTTGTAAATGCTTGGGACTTAAATCCCGATATGTGTGGAGGAGGACATAATCATGAAGCTCAAAAAACACAATTGGAACTTGACCTGACATTTAAGGAGGGACTAGTAGACAATATAATGGTACATGCTTATTTCAGCAAGAAGGTTATTTTGACGATAAATTCCAAAACCGGAGATTTTGCCATAAAATGATTTAGAATAAAAATGAATTTAGCACTAAAAAATCCTGCATTTTTATTCTCTATTAAAGAATACACGGAATACCAACCTTCTAAAACTGGAATGAGCTTTTCCTATTTAAATGCCATTCTTCAATATTATGTCCCTGACTATTTTGAAGGAGTACATCGCATGAAAAATATTCCATTAAGACTCGCTAAAAAAGAACGATATTTTATTATTTTGTACTTTGACCAACATTTTGTATTATTATATGTAACCCCTCAATACATTATTTACATGGATTCTGATGTGCGAGAATTACCCACTGATCAAAGTTGCGATTATCTTCAATTTATTAAATTTCTTAAAAGGTGTCATATTAATTTTCCAAACCGTTTATTTTACATAAATACAAAACAACTTCAAGGTCCCCGTTCTTTTCACTGTGGATTTTTCTGCATTTTATTTGCAATTTATTTAGAAAAAAATTGTTCATTTCCTCTACGTTTTCGAAATGCCGCGGACACAAACGATAATCAATGTATGAAATATATTATACGCGCAATTGAACAATAATATATGTTACGCAATATACATTTATTAAAAATACATATTTGGAAACGAACAAAAATAACAGCCGGTATTTAATCTTTTTGATTGCTCGATCAACACACTTCCATATGGCACTGTATGAATATTACACAACATATATCTTTTATCATCGAAACTGCTAAATGCAAGTTTTGTACTCTCAATTAAATGTATAATGTGATTTCGGGATCGTAACTGCGATAAACGCACCGTTACATGAGTCATTTCTTTTAGACAGCCAAAATAATCACGATAGTTGAGACCTTTTTTTCCATGATATCCGACTCCCTTAGCACGAGCGTTAAATTCCACTTTCTTTGCAACGTTTATCGCTTGTCTGATAAAAGCCGTTGCCGTCAAGCCTAGTCGTTCAGAAGGAAGATGAATGTGTTCAAACCCGTAAGTCTTTGATCGCAAGCCACAAAATCGTAGGATGAATGACGATGGCACTTCGTTTTTTAACAGACCCACCTTGAATTTTTTGGCCAGATTAAAAAGTTTATGGTTTTGAGGATAATTGGAAAAATCCATGTGACTCATAATCGCCCTCACAATCTTGTCTGGGTCTCTTTCTTTAATAAGCACTAAGAATGAATCTGTATCCGTCATCAAAATTTTCACTTTATCGTCGAGACTCGGCTTCAACACGTTGTAGTAAAGTCGTTGCATTATCAACTTGCTGAGTTCGAGAATAGCAAAGCCAATCGCAATGGGCTGTTGCATTTTTAACTTTGGTTTTTTGTGAAAGGAAATGGTTAAGTCTTCTGCCAATATCTTGTATGACTTAAATGTGGCCTTGCTAGCATTGTCCATAAATTTTTTGGCGTTAAATTCAAATAGACAAGTCATTCGCTTCAAAATGCACTCAATCATTTTTCCAAAAAGACTATTTGCACATAATTTAAACACTTGTTCCATGGCCTTCGAGTTTGCTCCTCTTCTCATCTGAGTACACAGTTCGATAAAATACTTGATGATTTTTGTCTGGAAAAAAAAATCATGGAATTATTTTAAATTTCATAACCTTAATGTGTTATTATATACCTGTCGAAATGTAATGATGTCGTGAATCTCGACCAGTTTGAGACCCTGCTCCATTGCAAATTTGATGTTTAAACCATGCGCTGTATACCGAACCCGTTTGTTAAACGTTGCTGTCAGTTTGGTTGCGGTATGTTTCTCCTTTCTATATACTTGATGCAAACATTCTGTCGAGTATGGACTTAACATTTCTTCATCAATATTTAGACTTTCAGGAAGAAGAGGAAAAGAATTATGACTTTTATGTAACTCTTGTGGATATTCCATTGTAACCGTTAAAACATATCCCGGTCCTTCTTTCTCACTCACGTTTTTCATTACATCGAAATCACGAACTTCGTCTTCAGTTAGCCATCGAAATCCATCGATAGGAAGGGGCATAGACATGGCCGCTCCATAAAGATTGTTAGCATCAAAATACATAATGGACTCATCACTATTCACATCTGACACATCGGCATGTCGTTGTCCAATATATGACATTCCTCCTCGAATATTGGACTGAAATCGATCATACATTTCATGATCCCAAAGTAGTTCTAATTGTGCATTTGTCTTGTTCAACATGATATCCAACGACATCATTGGAAGACTAAAATAATGGCAAATATCCAATTCGAAATGTCGATGCATTTGATATCTGAAATCCATCATCACTTCTGCCAGTTGCATAGTATCACTAATCACATATAGTTTTGTGTATTCCAACATGTTTTCAATGCCAAACACTTCCCATACTTTTATTGCATGCCTATAATCGTCATTCGAAATATGTTGTTTTGTCAAACTGTTGTAAAACGCCACTTGATCCGGCAAACTAGTCGTTTCTTCCAATGTTTTAATATTTGTGGCAAATGAATATGGATATACTCCTTTTTGCAGCAACAGTTTCACTCCTTTCTTCTTATCTTGACAGCCAGTCCAATCTTGCACCATTTGTTTAACGTGTTTAAAATTGTGATTAGATTTTTGCAAAGTCGAAACAAGTTCTTGCAGCGAAGAGTTTAAAAAAGCCATAGAATCTAGCAACATGATGTATTTTCCCAATTGCATACACTTAAATTTCTCTGTGTTCAAAGGGATTGCTTTAACGGATAATCGACGGTTTTTTAAAACTTGAGCAAACGGTCTCATTAATAAATGAGAGTCGAAACCAGAAAAATTATGAGAAAAAACTGCAATTTTTTGTGACTCTTTTCGAAGCAAATTGCAAACATTGTGTGCCGTACCTAAAAATTTACCCGTAAGATGATCATGATCTCTTACTTTTGATTCCGGGATCCATTGACTTTTGACAAATGTGACAGATGGTCTCATTTTTCCAAGATCGAGATTGCTGATATGTCATTTTAATTTTTTTAGGCTTGTTCAGTAAGTCATTAAATTTATCTTGAATCTCAATTAATTCGTGTAGAAATTTAGAAGCAGCATCCGTTCCCATATAAGTCTTTTTCATCACTATTTCATTTTCTCGATTAATGACAACATAACTGTATGAAAAGGCCACTTGTTCCTGTAATTTTTTTGTCTTATGACGGCACAATCTGGGTTTACGTTTTTTACTCTTTTCTTTTTTTCCTTCCTCTTTTTCTTCTTCTTCTTCTTCTTCTTCTTCTTCTTCTTCTTCTTCTTCTTCTTCTTCTTCTTCTTCTTCTTCTATTTCCGGTTCAGTAATGTATTCAATATCGTCATCATCGAATTCATCACTATCATCGTCAATATCATCGGCGTTGTGAGCGGGAGGATTTTGTGTTTGAGGATGAATTTTTTTCTCTTCAAAATCTCTTTTCGCCTTTTTTAAGGCCACATCACGTCTAATTTTCGAATATCTTTTTCGTTTTCTCACGTTTATCTTTACCTCTCGTTCCTTTTCAGCCAATAAATTGCCATCATCTTCTTCACAATAGAAGCCTAAATCATGTGCCCCCTCATAGACAAAGCTTTCTTCTAATGCCGTATATATTAAGTCTTCTTCTGTACATGAACAGGGATTTGTTTCGGCAACTTGCAACGTTTCAAAATCGAAAAAAACAGTCCAACCGGCCAAAAACTTTTTTCGCATTTTGTTGAAACCAAATTTTAAATAAGTATCCTGTTCAGGCATGACTAGTACTTGACCTTCTTTTTGATGACAAAATTTTACGTGATCTTCTAAGGTCCAACTTCTGCTAAATGATCGCATACAATTCCAACAATAAAAGGCTGGTTGTTTCTTCATTCTTTTTGCACCTGTTTTTTTGTCGATCTGCTCAACCCGTCTGGCCAATAAATCATGGGGATTTATAATACGCACATAGTGCATATCATGAGATAAGGCTTGTGTAAACTTTTTCTTTGAAGCGAGAAACCGTTCACGTTTAGTTAGCCTAGATTTTCCTTTCTCTTCTTCATCCTCCTCCTCCTCTTCTTCTTCTTCCTCTATTCCTTGTATAGTCTCAAAACTATCCACTTCAATCGTTACATGTGCTTGATCCAAAGCTCGTGCCTGTCGTTCTTGTTCATCATTTTCAAAACTATCAACTTCAAGCGTTAAACAAACTTGATTTTCCGATTCCGATAGATCCATCTCCATCATATCTTCTTGATCATCGTCATCATATAATCGTCTGTGAATGTAAATATGCATAACGTTATTAATTATATACACTTATATTTTCTTATATTTTTTACCTGTATATCTCTTGATCATCATTAGCATCATCATCCGAATCGGGCATATTTTGTTCCGCTTCAATTCGAGCTAGTTCTTTTTGACTTGGGCCGGCATACATAATCATGAGAACAATCGTATTTTTTGCCTTAAGTTTCTTTGAAGCAAGTATTGGAAACACTTGACCGTCAGGTTCTCGATACAACACATTGATTCCTAGACTTAAATGCTCATTGTCATCTTCAAACTGTTCAATATCAGAAATTTCGACAGGAGCGACAATGTTAATGATGAACTTTGTCTCAATGAATCGCTTTAAAGCACGTTCCTCTTGTTGCCGATCTAATGTTTCTGTGTCCACAAAATGAGAAGCAACGGCCTTAAAAAAGCACTTGTTATTATCATCAGATAATTCTTGTTCAAAGCCCTTTGGAAATAAATGAAGACCTCCGCTCCTTATATATCCCATATGGTGAAGTCCACATGATCCCACAATTGGCTTACATCGAGCACACTGCACGTCAATGTGCAATACCGTAGATAATCTCCAACCGGAACCTCGAGTATAAAAGTTGTCGACATGATATTGAACTTCAACCAAAGCCGTCTCAACTCTTTCTTCAAGTTTGCGAAGAGGTTTCACACGAAATCCAGTTGCCGGAAATGAAAATTCCTCTTCTCTCTCATCCTCTCCAATGAAATCTTCCTTGACCATTAGAACAGTTAGAATAATATTGACTCTAAAGTAGCTGTATTTTGCAAGTTGACTCTTTAAAAGAGAGACAATTTTTGGTTCTGAATAGACCAATGCTTCTTCAACTGTATTAACATGAGATGGGAAATCCAATCGACTATCTTGACAGTGTTCCTTGTGAGCAGTTGTTCGCGAAAAAAACTGGTCCATTGAATTGGATGGGTGATCTGAACTACGATGATTTCGCATAGCATGAACATTTTGAAATATTTGTCCACACACAATGCAAGGATAAACTTCCTGCATGAAATCTTCTGTGCGATGAAATTTGCGAACGTGTCTATCTCGGTTGCCCACTTTGACAAAGAATTGGGGACAATAATTGCAAGGAATTGTAGCTCGACTTGGCAAACCACATCGACTTTTATCCTTGTGCATTTGCAGCGTACGTTCATTTGAAAATGATTGTTTACAGCCGGAGCACTCCATAACGTTGGCACATGTAAACGCTTCGACTACCAACAACAAACTATTCTTCCTTTTTTGGTTTACTGGTATACCTATTTTCTTCTTCTTTCCGCTCCCTTTTAAACCATTTTTCCCGCGATACCCAATAAAATATACAACGCAAAATGTGATCACGCTTTTATTAGTTTTTTTGGGTTTTTTCCTTAATACTAACATCGTTAATCGTTCACGTGTAAAAATATTACGTCTGCCAACCACCAACTAACAACATTTACAACAATGGCTGATGTTTTATGCCAAGAGTAGTGACGCACTCTGATCTTGATGGTATTAGGTTATAAAGCTGATAGTATGCTTCAAGTTAATAATGTCCAGACTAAATCAATTGTGAAAAAGTATTTAATGTTGTGTACCAGTATATTATGTGTATATTTGTGTGAGAAAAAATAAAAAGAATGCAAAAAGCAAAAAAAATGTGGTAAAAAAATGGGGTAAAGTAAAAACATTAAGGGATGCAGAATAAAGAAATTTTTTACTATTTACAATTATCGCATATAGACGATAATCCGTCTGTAAAACTTTTTTTGCTCAAAAACGTCTTCTTTTGTCGTCTTTTTTACGCCATTCTGATCAGGTCAACTCGACGGCTTGCTTGTGTTAGCAAGTCTTTGAACATGATGAAGTTATTGATGTTTTGTCGCTGAAGTCGGGCCAAGTCTAGTCCTGCGATCGTATCCGCCTGCATCAGGTTACCGGCTAACCTGATAAAGTCGACCTGAATCATGGTGGTGTGCCTAAACAATTTAAATTAAAATATAATTCTTTAATACATTATTATTATATAATTACCAAAGATGATAAAGATGATCGTCATGAACAACACCATAGATGGCCAAGTAGTCCGAATATCCTACAAACGGGTGAGATATTCGACTTTTTTGAAGAGGATAGGGCAAGAGTTCTTCATCCTCCGTATCTTCGTTTTCCACCCCCTCTCCTTCCACATCCTGATCTTGACCTTCCACCTCTCTCAAGCCCTCCCCTCTTCCTTGACCGCCAATGTTTTCACCTCCTTCTACATGATGCTCCTAAAAAGGAATGACGAGTCAAGACTTCCAGGATCTTCTCTTTCTTTCCTCCCTCTCCCTTTTTTGCCTTCTTACTTACATGACTCGATTCCACATCTTCCTCCTTCCTTTCCCCCGCACCATTATCGTTTGATAGGGAATTTGCGTCGGTATTGCCGGTTGAACTTTTATGACATGTAGTATTACTAACAGACATTATTTGTAGAGATGACGCATAAATTCCAAAGATATTATATACTGAAAATGATTTTCGTTGTCTTTTACTTCTTTTCTCATGAAGTTCTCGCAATAGACTAAATGAAGTTTGAAGAGTTTTCCTCGTAGTCATGACTGACCCTATCTTTCCAACACACTATACCGGACTAACAAAATATATCATTTTCATAATTTTTTTATTTTGCATTTTTCTCACACATATATACATATAGTACTACAATCATAAAAAAATATAATTTACCTTTATTAATAACAATTTCTGGCTTTTTTATTTTATAATTAAGACGTGGCAACTCTGTCCTCCTTCTTTTTTGGAATGGACTTGGTTTTGGTTGTTTCTTTTAGCTTCTTTGTAGCAGTGGCGCTCTTTGCGGCAGAGGGTTTTTTCTTTGTAATCGAATGGGAAGACGAAGCGGTTTTCTTTTTAAGAGTGGCCTTACCACGAAGCATTTTCTTAATCTCTTCTTGAGTTTCCATGTCTTCTTCCTCACTTGACGTTGAAAGATTTAAATCTGAAGATCCATTTATGCTGGATTCATAGTCGTCATCCTCTTCAGGCTGAATATATTCAGAATCAGAATTATTCCCCATACTTTCTTCCTCTGCCTCTTCTTCCTCTGCCTCTTCTTCTTTCTTTGCCATCTTCTTCCGCATCCCCGTCATCTTGTCTGCAACGCGTTTTCGTTGTCTGCTCGTGACCACATTTTGATCATCTGAAGACACTTGGTCTTCCTGAGGAACAGATGAAGCAAGATCGATAACATCGCCCTGATTGTCTTCCACAATTTCTACATCGTCCGGAACCTCTTCTTCATTCTCCCCCTCCTTCTCTCCACTGGTGTCAACGGTATCGGCCACATCTTCTTCACCAAAATCCGAACACGCCTCTCCACCGGTGCTCAACCGGACATGCAATTCCTGATACCTCTTGCTCTTAGGTCCAGAAAGATTTTTCCAGTCTCCGCCAAGTTTTTCAATTTCCTCAGTCAATCGAAAAAGCTCAAGTCTCATTCTCCCAATTTGCAACATCCTCTTTTCAGATGGAGACGGGTCGCTGAGAAGAACAGTTGAGGTAATCCAGCCCTTGGTGATCATGATTTCATCTCCGGAAAGAGGCAATGGCTCGACCTTCATTTTCTCCATCTGAACTTCTATAACCATCCTCAAAGAGGGAATGGCTTCGATGCTCAACGATATTTCGAAATAGTCTTGCTTGTTTCGATTCTTCTCCTTCTCCTTGGCATTTCTTGCTCTCCGAAGCACAGCTCCCAAGTAGCTAATTATGTCTCCATTTTTGCCAGGAAAGCTGATCTCCGTTACGCCAATGCCAAAAATCATGTCGCCTGTCTTCTCATCCTTGTGTACATAAATGCGGCGAATAGGCCGATCATAATACGGCACAAGAGACACATTGTTGTTTCCATCCGGTTGAAGAAGCCGAATCTCCTCCATACTTTTCGGCTTGCTCATCAAGAGTTCCAAGGCTCTTAACGACGCATGAACATGAGCAATATGGACATAGTTGAAGGAAAAGTTGAAGGGAATTTTGTACTTTGTCGCCGTTCCACTTTTTTGAAGTTTGTAGATTCTGCCTCCATTGTACAGACCGCCAAAACTCTCCACCCACCACGAGCCAAATTCAATGACCCAATTGTGGTAAAAATGCCAGCGCACCAACGTGTCCGGCAATCTTTGTTTCACCGGCAGGAAAACATCCACATGCTCATTCAAGGCCTCCTTCGCTTGAATAGCCTCTTCTAAAAATAGAAAAAATATTATTATTATAAAATAAATAAATTGTAAATTAATCATATTAATACCTCTCACGGTGGTGTACTCGGTGATGATCTCGTCCATAAAATCATTCAATTCAATAGGATTTGTCCCCCCAATCGTGGCCACCGCCTTGAGAAAAGCCAGCTTATCAACGTCGGACTTGACATTGTCATCTGCAAAGATCGGTGCTGACATCTCAATTTCAGCCTCAACATCCTTGGCCTGCTTCTTAGTGATCTTCTTGTGCTTGATCATCTTTTTCATTTCTCTTTTCTTTTTATTTAGTTGCAAATACAAATCCAATGGTTGCCTTAACGTTTCCAAATAATCTGCATCTCTTCTCCATACCAACAGATGATCAAAAAAGTCCTTTCGAGCTTCCTTAAACGACGACATCGTAACTTTTTGACGGGCAATAACCAAATGAAAATATTTTCCGCTACCTCTCCCCCTCTTATACCTTTTTGTTTGTATACCTGTTACGCGCAAATTTAAATCCCCCCCTCTTCTCTTCTTCTTCTTTCCTATAGGCTCCCAAAACCATTTATGCCCCTCCTCCTTTTTCTTCTTCAAAAAAAGTACAATACCATAATTGTTATAAACTACAAAATACATACAATTTATTTTCATCAAGTTTACATCACATATCATACCACAATAACGTAATCTTTTACTTTTTTT
>CAWUPZ010000103.1:0-10690 GCA_963924555.1 Crambe crambe
TAACTGAAATCGTATTGTTTAACACCTCAGAAAGCCAAGTCCCATTCCCTCTCTGCAAACATTCCAATTTACACACTACAAACAGCATTGCAATAGCTGCTAGAGTGACTGCACAGTATTGCTGACTATAGTGTATCATAGTGTATCTTAACCTAACCTTGCAACCAGGACAGTTCCATCCAAGTCAAACTCAGCTGCATCCACCTGATCTGTCTGTTTGACAAGAGGATCATGGTAAAGTGAAAACCTGCCCCTCTCGAGGAGAGGATGAGCAGCTCTAGCCAAGTGCCCGAGACAGATTCTACTCCTAGCTTGCATAGCTCCACAAGAGGACTGGTAGGGCTGTATTACTGAAAGGGGTGGGGCTGCAACGTATTACTGAAAGGGGTGGGGCTGGCTGCAAGATGATGCTCAGCTACTCGATCGCCCTGCCCCTTTAATACTCGCGCACGCTATATACTCCAGACTGTCTGTGAGTTTTCAACTGTGAGTTCATTTCATGCCTTGCATGTTGGGTCTGTTAGTACTTACTCTCTGCCAGCATGCATTGAGAGATCTACCAGAGCATTAATTGTTGGAGTGAGGTGAGTGTGTAGTGCTTGATGTTCTATATCCTCGTTGGTGCATCTAGTCAGTGGACATGGAGAGGAGGGAAGCCCTGATCTACGGCCTGCTGGAACGAGGAGGCCCCGATCTGCTCCTATCTGCCAGGGAGGTCTTCGCCACTACCGCCATAGAAGCGGGGTCATACGTGACCGAATTTGTCTACAAGACGGCGTATCCGGTGTAAGTGAACAAGTAAAATAGTGGCTACTATTATACACAAGTGCACCACAGAGACGAGTCCCTAGCCCGCCAGGTGGAGTATGGGCTTAATGGAGAGAGGGTGAGCACCCTTGTGACCCTCGACCCCAGAGAGGACACGAGGGTGTGCCTGGATGCCACCAGGGCATTCCACACACCGGGGCGCCTGATAATCGGCCCAGGCGCTCTCGGCGGTGGGAATGTCCTGGCATACGGGGCCATCCTCGAGGGCAGGCTCCGCTTGGGTTTCCTTGCCCTGCGGAGGATCTCCGCAGGCGAGGTAATCCGGTGCTCTGAGGTCTGTCTGACTTGTGTAACTCACGTGCAATCATTATGATTATTTCAATCACTGTCCAGAACTTCGCGCCTAACATTGGCAGCATTGGTAAGTTGTCGTTGTCCGTTTCCTTAGTATGTATTAGTCCTGACTTCCTAACAGTGGACTCAGACGAAGTTCCGGTACGTATAGGTTGCATGGGTTGCAATACCAACACAACCATTGAATTTTTAGAGCTTGCAGAGCAGCAGTGCAGCAGATTCTCTGGCCGATGTACTGGTAAAATGAACAACTCGTAACCTCAGTACTGTAATACAGTTGTTGGTAACCTCACAGATTACTACTACTCCAGATGGATCACGAGCGACACAATCTGTGGGATCAAAGTATCGTATTGACTTAATGTTCATGATATCTGTTGAACCTATAGGGAAGCTCTCGTGGTGGCGCTGATGATCCTCCCAGCCCTCTTCCTCCCTCTATCTATGACATACTGGTAAAATAAACTCCCTTATAGAGTATCTACTGATATATGGTAACCTCACAGACGCAGGAGGACACGGAAAGCGGCGAGGCTACCACACAACACGTGGGAACAAATTATCGATGCTCATGATGATCTGTGTTTACCCATAGAGAGGAGAACAGGAGAGGCCCGGCAGTCCACATCCTCGACAAGTGGTAAAATAGACCCATAACCTTAGTATTATACTGACATAGCTACCTGGTAACCTCACAGATTTCTGCAGACGAGGACCACAACGTTCTCGTTTTTACACAATCTGTGGGGGCAAAGTATTGTATTGAATTAATGCTCATGATATCTGTCGAACCTATAGATAGTTGGTGGTGTTGCTGGACAGGAGAGCAGCGAGCCAGTGCCGAAATCGAAAGTAAATAGGTACGCACTTGTGGCAGACTTTAATGCTTTTCATTTGTTGCAGTCTGGAGCGAAGAGAGGTTAGTAATTGTACAGTGATGCCTAGTGCTAAAAACTGATGAAAACTGTAGTGAGATTTGATACTCCGCCTGGTTCAAAGGTAAGCACCACTTATTGCACGAGTCTGTGTGTAAACACATGTTCGTTCCTATAGCAACAGCCAGAAAAGCCGCCCAAGGTATGCACGCGAGATTATCATAAGGTTATACCTGCCTTTTATATTAGAAAATCCAAAAACTTACCCCGCCACAGTGCTTGGTCCCTAGACGGGTACAGCCTGGATGGGGTGAAGACGCAGCAGTAAGTCCAACAACATTATAGTCATAATTATTGCATAATCGAGTGTATGGATCATTACAAGTCTGAGGACGAGCATATGGTGTCTATAAGAAGTCAAGTAAGTTATGAATTTACTAATAGTACTCTGCCTACCTCTGAGCTATTGTACCTGTAATGCTTCTGATATGTTTCCTCGCTCACAAAATAATACATTGCATTTATTAACAGAGTGCCCAGAGTAAAAAGACCCCTTTAGTAAGTCTGTTTACTTATTTAGGCTAATTATAGATTGCACCTAATTTCAATAGACCAAGAAAGCACCAATTGTGAAGGTATATTTTATTGCCACGATAAGTGTTTGAATAACAATTCTTCTTCAGTTAACCTTGGCAAAGAGAGCCAAGGTAAGAAGTAGGGATACTTGCTTTAACACATGTAATCTTCATTTGTATTTGCAGCCAAGAATAACCAATAAGCCCCCATTTGTTACACCTGTAAGTGCGTACACGGTTGCTTATTGTGTAAGTCCTTATCTTTATTAATTTTCAGTATGCTCCAAATAAACCTGCCAAGGTATATCTTATTGTAACACCATTTCTGGTTGACCAGCATCATTTCTCATTCAGACTATAGCCCTGCCACCACATATGAGAGCAAGCCCCATCAACCCCTGTTTTGCTATACCAATGGTAAGTGTCGCCAAACAAGTGAAAACAAAGCAGTAATAATTATGTGTTCCAAATAGACGGAGGACGACTATGCCCAGGTAAGTTATAAACACAGATTTGCATAATTAAATATAATCGTTGGCCACCATCAGTTTAGTCAGAGTGATGAAGAGGAAGAAGAGGATGAAGCAGGAGAGGAAGAAGAGCTGGAACAGGTAAAAACAGAATATAAAAATAACAGTTATATATAAACAAACATGGAGGGTGGTGAACTTGATCGATTCGACGAGGTAATAAATTAGTTATGTATAATATTGTGCTTTGTAAATTTTGCAATGTAGTATTTGTCAGTGTCGAGGGCACCCAGGACGGCAAAGAAAGTATGCGTAAATTCTTTTTAACTGTTTTATGTGATATCATTGAAACAGAGTACTACAATGCGACCAGTAAGTGTTCAGTGAAGAAAAAATCTTTAAAATGTTATCACGTCTGTACTCGTGTAGCCTCTTAGACAGGAAGCAGAAGTAAGTTTGAGTAAATTGTTGTCAATATTATTATTATGTCATTATGATGTAGCTTATGATTGACCAGGACCAGGAACAGGTTTAGTCCATTTAGTTTGCAGCAAATTATTATTTATTACTACTACTTTATAAAAAGGGGCCAAGTACATCTAAAGGAAAGGTAAAGATATTATACTATGTTTATACTATGTTTAATTAGGGGTCCATACCAAAAAAGATATTCAGAAAGAAGATGAGGGTAGGCTAAACTACATATATCACAGTTGTTGTCCAACTATAATACCACGCAATTAGATCGAAAGTGATGAATCTGATGATTCTGATGCGAAGGTGAGTAAAAAATAGTGTACTCATCATAATTAAACACCTTGATAACCAGCACGTTCAAGGTATTGGACCGAGTGAACAAGTAAGTGATCAAGGTATTAGGCCGAGTGAACAAGTAAGTGATAAAGGTATTGGGCCGAGTGAACAAGTAAGTGATGATTACGGATAAATGTATGTGTATTAAAACACATTATATCGTTCAGGGAAAGACACCAACTAAAAGAGAAGTTAGTTTAAATATTTAATATAATAATACAATAATACTTTCTATTTCAGTTCTGGACACAGGAACAGACGGTCAGAGTCAAGGAACACTTTAACAAATATATACAAAGTAAAGTAGTTCCATACACAAAATTTTGTGTGTGCCCAGGACTAAATAATAAGACACCACAACAAATTAGGGATAAAATACGAAATCTAATTAAACATTTATCATAATACAATTATATGAAAATAAATTTAATAATATTATAACCTCCACACACACTTACATCAGTTACCAATCATTCCCACACCCCACCTCCTGACACAGACCCCCCAAAACCAGCCCAAGGAAGTTAGCGTTACCACACCCGAACCCTTGCTCCCCACCAGCCCAGCCAACAAAAATCAAACCCACTCAAACAGCTAGGAGTGATCCAAATCAGCTCCCCTTCCAGCAGGGGGTTACCCAACCCGAACCCTGACTCCACACCGAGTTTCGGTTCCGTTCCAAAAAAACCAGCCAAGCCCAGCCTAGCCCAGCCCAGCCCAGCCCAGCCCAGCCCAGCCAACAAAAATCAAACCCACTCAAACAGGAGTGATCCAAATCAGCTCACCTTCCAGCAGGGGGTTACCCGACCCGAACCCTGACTCCACACCGAGTTTCGGTTCCATTCCAAAAACCAGCCCAGCCCAGCCCAGCCCAGCCCAGCCAACAAAAATCAAACCCACTCAAACGGGAATGATCCAAATCAGCTTCCCTTCCAGCAGGGGGTTACCCGACCCGAACCCTGACTCCACACCGAGTTTCGGTTCCGTTCCAAAAACCAGCCCAGCCCAGCCCAGCCCAGCCCAGCCCAGCCAACAAAAATCAAACCCACTCAAACAGGAGTGATCCAAATCAGCTCCCCTTCCAGCAGGGGGCTACCCAACCCGAACCCTGACTCCACACCGAGTTTCGGTTCCATTCCAAAAACCAGCCCAGCCCAGCCCAGCCCAGCCCAGCCAACAAAAATCAAACCCACTCAAACAGGAGTGATCCAAATCAGCTCCCCTTCCAGCAGGGGGCTACCCAACCCGAACCCTGACTCCACACCGAGTTTCGGTTCCATTCCAAAAACTAGCCCAGCCCAGCCCAGCCCAGCCCAGCCAACAAAAATCAAACCCACTCAAACGGGAATGATCCAAATCAGCTCCCCTTCCAGCAGGGGGTTACCCGACCCGAACCCTGACTCCACACCGAGTTTCGGTTCCATTCCAAAAACCAGCCCAGCCCAGCCCAGCCCAGCCCAGCCCAGCCAACAAAAATCAAACCCACTCAAACGGGAATGATCCAAATCAGCTCCCCTTCCAGCAGGGGGTTACCCGACCCGAACCCTGGGCTAGGGCTAGGGCTAGGGCTAGGGCTAGGGCTAGGGGCTAGGGCTAGGGCTAGGGCTAGGGCTAGGGCTAGGGCTAGGGCTAGGGCTAGGGCTAGGGGCTAGGGCTAGGGCTAGGGCTAGGGCTAGGGCTAGGGCTAGGGCTAGGGCTAGGGCTAGGGCTAGGGCTAGGGCTAGGGCTAGGGCTAGGGCTAGGGCTAGGGCTAGGGCTAGGGCTAGGGCTAGGGCTAGGGCTAGGGCTAGGGCTAGGGCTAGGGCTAGGGCTAGGGCTAGGGCTAGGGCTAGGGCTAGGGCTAGGGCTAGGGCTAGGGCTAGGGCTAGGGCTAGGGCTAGGGCTAGGGCTAGGGCTAGGGCTAGGGCTAGGGCTAGGGCTAGGGCTAGGGCTAGGGCTAGGGCTAGGGCTAGGGCTAGGGCTAGGGCTAGGGCTAGGGCTAGGGCTAGGGCTAGGGCTAGGGCTAGGGCTAGGGCTAGGGCTAGGGCTAGGGCTAGGGCTAGGGCTAGGGCTAGGGCTAGGGCTAGGGCTAGGGCTAGGGCTAGGGCTAGGGCTAGGGCTAGGGCTAGGGCTAGGGCTAGGGCTAGGGCTAGGGCTAGGGCTAGGGCTAGGGCTAGGGCTAGGGCTAGGGCTAGGGCTAGGGCTAGGGCTAGGGCTAGGGCTAGGGCTAGGGCTAGGGCTAGGGCTAGGGCTAGGGCTAGGGCTAGGGCTAGGGCTAGGGCTAGGGCTAGGGCTAGGGCTAGGGCTAGGGCTAGGGCTAGGGCTAGGGCTAGGGCTAGGGCTAGGGCTAGGGCTAGGGCTAGGGCTAGGGCTAGGGCTAGGGCTAGGGCTAGGGCTAGGGCTAGGGCTAGGGCTAGGGCTAGGGCTAGGGCTAGGGCTAGGGCTAGGGCTAGGGCTAGGGCTAGGGCTAGGGCTAGGGCTAGGGCTAGGGCTAGGGCTAGGGCTAGGGCTAGGGCTAGGGCTAGGGCTAGGGCTAGGGCTAGGGCTAGGGCTAGGGCTAGGGCTAGGGCTAGGGCTAGGGCTAGGGCTAGGGCTAGGGCTAGGGCTAGGGCTAGGGCTAGGGCTAGGGCTAGGGCTAGGGCTAGGGCTAGGGCTAGGGCTAGGGCTAGGGCTAGGGCTAGGGCTAGGGCTAGGGCTAGGGCTAGGGCTAGGGCTAGGGCTAGGGCTAGGGCTAGGGCTAGGGCTAGGGCTAGGGCTAGGGCTAGGGCTAGGGCTAGGGCTAGGGCTAGGGCTAGGGCTAGGGCTAGGGCTAGGGCTAGGGCTAGGGCTAGGGCTAGGGCTAGGGCTAGGGCTAGGGCTAGGGCTAGGGCTAGGGCTAGGGCTAGGGCTAGGGCTAGGGCTAGGGCTAGGGCTAGGGCTAGGGCTAGGGCTAGGGCTAGGGCTAGGGCTAGGGCTAGGGCTAGGGCTAGGGCTAGGGCTAGGGCTAGGGCTAGGGCTAGGGCTAGGGCTAGGGCTAGGGCTAGGGCTAGGGCTAGGGCTAGGGCTAGGGCTAGGGCTAGGGCTAGGGCTAGGGCTAGGGCTAGGGCTAGGGCTAGGGCTAGGGCTAGGGCTAGGGCTAGGGCTAGGGCTAGGGCTAGGGCTAGGGCTAGGGCTAGGGCTAGGGCTAGGGCTAGGGCTAGGGCTAGGGCTAGGGCTAGGGCTAGGGCTAGGGCTAGGGCTAGGGCTAGGGCTAGGGCTAGGGCTAGGGCTAGGGCTAGGGCTAGGGCTAGGGCTAGGGCTAGGGCTAGGGCTAGGGCTAGGGCTAGGGCTAGGGCTAGGGCTAGGGCTAGGGCTAGGGCTAGGGCTAGGGCTAGGGCTAGGGCTAGGGCTAGGGCTAGGGCTAGGGCTAGGGCTAGGGCTAGGGCTAGGGCTAGGGCTAGGGCTAGGGCTAGGGCTAGGGCTAGGGCTAGGGCTAGGGCTAGGGCTAGGGCTAGGGCTAGGGCTAGGGCTAGGGCTAGGGCTAGGGCTAGGGCTAGGGCTAGGGCTAGGGCTAGGGCTAGGGCTAGGGCTAGGGCTAGGGCTAGGGCTAGGGCTAGGGCTAGGGCTAGGGCTAGGGCTAGGGCTAGGGCTAGGGCTAGGGCTAGGGCTAGGGCTAGGGCTAGGGCTAGGGCTAGGGCTAGGGCTAGGGCTAGGGCTAGGGCTAGGGCTAGGGCTAGGGCTAGGGCTAGGGCTAGGGCTAGGGCTAGGGCTAGGGCTAGGGCTAGGGCTAGGGCTAGGGCTAGGGCTAGGGCTAGGGCTAGGGCTAGGGCTAGGGCTAGGGCTAGGGCTAGGGCTAGGGCTAGGGCTAGGGCTAGGGCTAGGGCTAGGGCTAGGGCTAGGGCTAGGGCTAGGGCTAGGGCTAGGGCTAGGGCTAGGGCTAGGGCTAGGGCTAGGGCTAGGGCTAGGGCTAGGGCTAGGGCTAGGGCTAGGGCTAGGGCTAGGGCTAGGGCTAGGGCTAGGGCTAGGGCTAGGGCTAGGGCTAGGGCTAGGGCTAGGGCTAGGGCTAGGGCTAGGGCTAGGGCTAGGGCTAGGGCTAGGGCTAGGGCTAGGGCTAGGGCTAGGGCTAGGGCTAGGGCTAGGGCTAGGGCTAGGGCTAGGGCTAGGGCTAGGGCTAGGGCTAGGGCTAGGGCTAGGGCTAGGGCTAGGGCTAGGGCTAGGGCTAGGGCTAGGGCTAGGGCTAGGGCTAGGGCTAGGGCTAGGGCTAGGGCTAGGGCTAGGGCTAGGGCTAGGGCTAGGGCTAGGGCTAGGGCTAGGGCTAGGGCTAGGGCTAGGGCTAGGGCTAGGGCTAGGGCTAGGGCTAGGGCTAGGGCTAGGGCTAGGGCTAGGGCTAGGGCTAGGGCTAGGGCTAGGGCTAGGGCTAGGGCTAGGGCTAGGGCTAGGGCTAGGGCTAGGGCTAGGGCTAGGGCTAGGGCTAGGGCTAGGGCTAGGGCTAGGGCTAGGGCTAGGGCTAGGGCTAGGGCTAGGGCTAGGGCTAGGGCTAGGGCTAGGGCTAGGGCTAGGGCTAGGGCTAGGGCTAGGGCTAGGGCTAGGGCTAGGGCTAGGGCTAGGGCTAGGGCTAGGGCTAGGGCTAGGGCTAGGGCTAGGGCTAGGGCTAGGGCTAGGGCTAGGGCTAGGGCTAGGGCTAGGGCTAGGGCTAGGGCTAGGGCTAGGGCTAGGGCTAGGGCTAGGGCTAGGGCTAGGGCTAGGGCTAGGGCTAGGGCTAGGGCTAGGGCTAGGGCTAGGGCTAGGGCTAGGGCTAGGGCTAGGGCTAGGGCTAGGGCTAGGGCTAGGGCTAGGGCTAGGGCTAGGGCTAGGGCTAGGGCTAGGGCTAGGGCTAGGGCTAGGGCTAGGGCTAGGGCTAGGGCTAGGGCTAGGGCTAGGGCTAGGGCTAGGGCTAGGGCTAGGGCTAGGGCTAGGGCTAGGGCTAGGGCTAGGGCTAGGGCTAGGGCTAGGGCTAGGGCTAGGGCTAGGGCTAGGGCTAGGGCTAGGGCTAGGGCTAGGGCTAGGGCTAGGGCTAGGGCTAGGGCTAGGGCTAGGGCTAGGGCTAGGGCTAGGGCTAGGGCTAGGGCTAGGGCTAGGGCTAGGGCTAGGGCTAGGGCTAGGGCTAGGGCTAGGGCTAGGGCTAGGGCTAGGGCTAGGGCTAGGGCTAGGGCTAGGGCTAGGGCTAGGGCTAGGGCTAGGGCTAGGGCTAGGGCTAGGGCTAGGGCTAGGGCTAGGGCTAGGGCTAGGGCTAGGGCTAGGGCTAGGGCTAGGGCTAGGGCTAGGGCTAGGGCTAGGGCTAGGGCTAGGGCTAGGGCTAGGGCTAGGGCTAGGGCTAGGGCTAGGGCTAGGGCTAGGGCTAGGGCTAGGGCTAGGGCTAGGGCTAGGGCTAGGGCTAGGGCTAGGGCTAGGGCTAGGGCTAGGGCTAGGGCTAGGGCTAGGGCTAGGGCTAGGGCTAGGGCTAGGGCTAGGGCTAGGGCTAGGGCTAGGGCTAGGGCTAGGGCTAGGGCTAGGGCTAGGGCTAGGGCTAGGGCTAGGGCTAGGGCTAGGGCTAGGGCTAGGGCTAGGGCTAGGGCTAGGGCTAGGGCTAGGGCTAGGGCTAGGGCTAGGGCTAGGGCTAGGGCTAGGGCTAGGGCTAGGGCTAGGGCTAGGGCTAGGGCTAGGGCTAGGGCTAGGGCTAGGGCTAGGGCTAGGGCTAGGGCTAGGGCTAGGGCTAGGGCTAGGGCTAGGGCTAGGGCTAGGGCTAGGGCTAGGGCTAGGGCTAGGGCTAGGGCTAGGGCTAGGGCTAGGGCTAGGGCTAGGGCTAGGGCTAGGGCTAGGGCTAGGGCTAGGGCTAGGGCTAGGGCTAGGGCTAGGGCTAGGGCTAGGGCTAGGGCTAGGGCTAGGGCTAGGGCTAGGGCTAGGGCTAGGGCTAGGGCTAGGGCTAGGGCTAGGGCTAGGGCTAGGGCTAGGGCTAGGGCTAGGGCTAGGGCTAGGGCTAGGGCTAGGGCTAGGGCTAGGGCTAGGGCTAGGGCTAGGGCTAGGGCTAGGGCTAGGGCTAGGGCTAGGGCTAGGGCTAGGGCTAGGGCTAGGGCTAGGGCTAGGGCTAGGGCTAGGGCTAGGGCTAGGGCTAGGGCTAGGGCTAGGGCTAGGCTAGGCTAGGGCTAGGGCTAGGGCTAGGGCTAGGGCTAGGGCTAGGGCTAGGGCTAGGGCTAGGGCTAGGGCTAGGGCTAGGGCTAGGGCTAGGGCTAGGGCTAGGGCTAGGGCTAGGGCTAGGGCTAGGGCTAGGGCTAGGGCTAGGGCTAGGGCTAGGGCTAGGGCTAGGGCTAGGGCTAGGGCTAGGGCTAGGGCTAGGGCTAGGGCTAGGGCTAGGGCTAGGGCTAGGGCTAGGGCTAGGGCTAGGGCTAGGGCTAGGGCTAGGGCTAGGGCTAGGGCTAGGCTAGGGCTAGGGCTAGGGCTAGGGCTAGGGCTAGGGCTAGGGCTAGGGCTAGGGCTAGGGCTAGGGCTAGGGCTAGGGCTAGGGCTAGGGCTAGGGCTAGGGCTAGGGCTAGGGCTAGGGCTAGGGCTAGGGCTAGGGCTAGGGCTAGGGCTAGGGCTAGGGCTAGGGCTAGGGCTAGGGCTAGGGCTAGGGCTAGGGCTAGGGCTAGGGCTAGGGCTAGGGCTAGGGCTAGGGCTAGGGCTAGGGCTAGGGCTAGGGCTAGGGCTAGGGCTAGGGCTAGGGCTAGGGCTAGGGCTAGGGCTAGGGCTAGGGCTAGGGCTAGGGCTAGGGCTAGGGCTAGGGCTAGGGCTAGGGCTAGGGCTAGGGCTAGGGCTAGGGCTAGGGCTAGGGCTAGGGCTAGGGCTAGGGCTAGGGCTAGGGCTAGGGCTAGGGCTAGGGCTAGGGCTAGGCTAGGGCTAGGGC
>CAWUPZ010000104.1:0-14899 GCA_963924555.1 Crambe crambe
AATCCATCAGGTCTGTGATAGCATTGGGGGCTCAACTTAAGTCCAGCTTCATCAGATGGACGTGTCTACTGCTTTCCTCCTCGGAGAACTTATTGAACAGTGTACATGAAGCAACCAGAAGGATTCGTTGAGCAAAGGAACAATCATGTGGTGTGTCGCCTCAATCCTACCATAAATGGTCTGAAACAATCGCCTCACTGCTGGAACCATGCACTGGACAGTTGATTGAAAAAACTGGATTCAAGCAGTCATCTGGGGACCCATGCCTCTGTGTTCATCTTGATTCAGAAGGACAGATGTTTCTTGTGACTGTCTATGTAGTTGACATAGTCCTCTGAGGAAGGAGTGAAGCCAAAATGAATGCAGTGAAAGAAGAGTTGAGTCACAGATTTGAGATGAAAGATCTATGACCACTCCATTGCTTCCTAGGAGTGAAAGTCATCCAGGATCGAGACACCAGGGTGGTCTGGATTGGTCAACCTGTGTGCACCGAGAAGATTCTACAAACGTATGGTATGCAAGACTCCAAACCCATCAGCACACCTGTCAATCCTGAAGTCAGGCTTGTTGCTAGTGAGGAGGCGGATGACTTGTGTAACCAGTACCAGTACCAAGCAGTTGTTAGGAGCTTGCTATATCTCATTACCAACACCAGACCATACATTGCCTATGCTGTAAACTGTGTTGCTCGGTTCTGTTCCAGGCCCACTAAAGAGCACTGGACTGCAGTGAAGAGAATTCTACGGTACCTCAAGCAAACAAGCAACTTTGGGCTGATCTACAAAGGGGACACACCAACTTTAATCACTGGGTACTCAGATGCTGACTGGGCTGGTGATGTTGGAGACAGAAAATCAACCTCTGGATATGTGTTCCTTTGGGAGAAGCTTCCATTAGCTGGAGGAGTAGCAAACAGACCTGGGTAGTCCTCTCAACAGCTGAAGCAGAGTACATTACGTTATCAGCTGCTGCCCAAGAAGCTATCTGGCTTCAACAACTCGCAAGTGACTTGTTCAACAAGAGCATTTGAGAAACGACCATCCTTGAAGACAATCCGTCCACCGTATGCCTCACCAAGAATTCCCAAGTCCACGGAAGAACCAAGCATATTGACAAGGGTTTAGCAGATCCAGCACCTCACAATGTTTGAGGAATAGTGACGCTGGGGAAGCACTTGGGAAACCAAGGGGTTTTGTTCTGCGGGATGTTGGCACCATATCACCACAAATTAAATTAAACAATTGTTGTGAATTGTAATTAGTGTATATTCCGTGGATGTAGCTAACAAGCTATATATCAAGAAGTACGGTAGTACTTCTTAGTTAGGGATGGAGCAGGTATAAAATGGCCGCCTGTACATAAGGTATAGGAGCAGCCCCCAGAAAAAACAAAGCAGAGGAGTGCAAAACTCCTACAGACTACTTCTCTTGGCTATTCTATTGCTAAATCTACTCTACAAGTTCCGCTAACCTTTAACAAGGCCGAGAAAGCCAAACGCGAAAAAGTCAATTTTGTTCATCTTCTTTCTTCTTCTTTCTTCTTTCTTTCTTTCTTCTGTCAAGCATAACTTGAAAACTATACGGTGTATGCAAATATTATACATACCAAACGACTTCTCTGCGACCGAACATCTTTCTTTTCTGGTTTGGGGCGGCGTACGAGCTACGACTGGAGAGCTACGGCCAAGAAACGGTCCCCGCGTATGCAAGACGAGCGTGTTCGTCGACTTCTGGGGCTTCTGTTTACGTAATCCGGGTGTGGCACGTATAGTCAGGCCACACCCGGACTACTGAACGCGTGTGTTACAGTGTGCGACGAGTTTAGCAGGCAACTGCCAGCAAGCAGGAGTTGGACTACAGTTTTCTCTATTTACTTGATGTTGAAGACCATCTTAGTGCCACGGAAGACGCCGTTGTGCATCTAGATACCTTTGGATCTCCGCAACGCGATAGCGCCTGTGTTTGAAGGTGAGTAGCTGTGACTAGCGATCATCTCGACAAAAGTTCTGTTTGGAAGTCGCTGGTAGCTAGCTGTGTGTGTAGCTGGAGTTCGTTTGGAAGTCGCTGGTAGCTAGCTGTGTGTGTGTGTAGCTGGAGTTAGAACGTACGTTTTCAACTTGTTTGTCTCCAGCGCGAAACGCGCTCGTCTCCAGCGCCAAAAGTGTTCGTCTCCGGACCAGTACAAAACGCGTTCGTCGCTAGCGATGAACGCGTTTGTCTGCAGTGTGATGTCGTGTTCGGACGTGAGTAGCAGAGGCTATCTCGTTGCTAGCGATCAACACGTCGTCTGCAGTGCGATATCGAATTTGGAGGTGAAACGAGTTGTATTTTGAAAGTTGGTTTAGAAACCCCCCAAAAAAGAACAGAAACTAGGGGGAAAAAGTTTCGGAAAAAACTTCATTTGGAGTAGGGATGGAGCTGAAAAAAGTACACAAACAAGACCGGGTTAGAAAGCCTCAAGAACCCTACCCTACTACGGAACGATGCCGGCCCCCACTCTGGCCTCCAACGCAATGCACTTGCATCCCTAGTTCACTTTGTTACTCACACACAACAAAGCGAACTAGGGATGCAAGTGCATTGCGTTGGAGGCCAGAGAGGGGGCCGGCATCGTTCCATAGTGGGGTAGGGTTCTTGAGGCTTTCTAACCCGGTCTTGTTTGTGTACTTTTTTCAGCTCCATCCCTACTCGAAATGAAGTTTTTTCAGAAAATTTTTCCCCCTAGTGTAATGTGAATTGTGCATGTATTTACGATGGCTTAATGATCACTATTGTATCTGATCAGTTAATGTGAACTGTGTATCGATCAGTTTAGACTGAATTTATTGACTGCTGAAGAGTAGATATACAGAGAACCTGTATGAATCATACAGATAAATAGGGAACTTACTCGGGGTGCGAACAGAGAATGAGTAGGAGTGTTAGTAATGTACACACTCAAGCAACAATATGGACAATTATGTAACTTATATTATTCATTGTTATGTAATCACATATTATTCAGTAATCATAATCAGATCATTTGCTTTAGTTCTGAAACATTCTAGAACAGAGATCACTTGATTGTCGAGTCCGAGAATTTGTATGGCAGTGTTGTGTTCCTGTAGTTGGCAATATATTCTTCAATTCCATGACCTTATTGTATAACTAGGGAAAAAAGTTTCTGTAAACTTGATTTGAAGTAGGGATGGAGCCGAAAAAAGTACAGAAACAAGGCAGAGATGAAAGAACGCAAGAAGACTACCCTACATCTGCAAAAATACACACCAGATGTAGGGTAGTCTTCTTGCGTTCTTTCATCTCTGCCTTGTTTCTGTACTTTTTTCGGCTCCATCCCTACTTCAAATCAAGTTTTACAGAAACTTTTTTCCCTAGTTTCTGTTCTTTTTTCGGGGGTTTCTAAACCAATTTCTAATTAGAAGACGAATGCGTTTTCGAGCTGGAGACGAACCCGTTTCGCGCTGGAGACGAACACGTCGAAAACGCGCGTTCGAACTTAAGCCACACACACACACAGCTAGCTACCAGCGACTTCCAAACAGACCTTAGGCCGAGATGATTGCTACTCACAAGTACTCACCTCCGAAAACGGGAAGAATCACGCTCCCGTTCTCACTTCCGAGTATACGCTACATCCACAAGTTATATATACGCAATAGCATTCTCCGCTAGATTAAACGGTCTTCAAGTAGACCAAGTTGATAGAGAAAACGATAAACGAACTTCTACTTACACACAGTTAGTTCTTAGCAAACTCGTCGCTGCCTGTAACCTCGCCTGCATGTAACGCACGCGTTCAGTTGTCCAGGTGTGGCCTGACCATACGTGCCATGCCCACACAATTATTGCGTGAAAAGCTAAGAAGCGTTCGAAGGAGCACGTGAAGCGTGTTTGAGACAGTTTTTAAGCTATAACTCGCCAGTCGTAGCTCGCACAAAGCTCAAAACATGTACGAATAATCTCCATGAGAAGAACAATCGTTTGGTTTCCTTAATATTTTCACACACCGTATAGTTTTTGAGTTATGCTTGATGAAAGAAGAAGAAGAAGAAAGAAGATGAACAAAATCGAAATTTTCATGTTTGGTTTTCTCGACTTTGCTAAATGTTAGCGGAGTTTTTAAGGTAGATTTAGCAATAGAATAGCAAAGTGATGTAGTCTGTAAGCTTTTTTCACTCCTCTGCTTCGTTTTTTTGGGAGTTGCTCCTATACCTTATGTACAGGCGGCCATTTTGAACCTGGGCCATCCCTAACTAAGAAGTACTACCATACTTCTTGATAATATATGTTTTCACTGCTATTACTACTAATGTAATCATTTGTAGTATTGCCAACAGCTACATGCTAGTTATGCTCATTTTATTTTGCAAATGCTTTATTATCTAAATATTCTATTGTTTTGTATTGAAATCACATACACATTGCTAATTCAAGGATAACGTGTAACTATTAAAAGTATTTAATCTTGATCCTGCTTGATAAATTTATATCTCTGGTACTTGTAGTGTAGCTCTTTTTCATTCTATGTCGTTTCAGTTCATAGATTCAGTTTGCTTCAATACACAGAATGCATACACATACAAACATACATTGTGTGTACAATTTTATATGCACACCATACACACGTTAAATGATTGACACTACTACATTTACTGTGAAACCTCTCATAACAATCACCCCTCAACAATGGCCATCTGCGATACAATGGCCAAGTGCCCTGGTCCCGATTTAGCTTAGGTAGGGTTCTGTTTTATGTAAACGCCTGAAGAATCGCCACCATGACACTCTGTATAATGGCCAGTTGTGCATTTCTGAAGCGATTTTAACAGTTGAGAAAATGGCTATAATGGTCACATTGCCACAACCACAAGGTCACACCCACAAATCAGATTACAAAATCGTAAAAACATTAGAACATTACATGAACCACTAGCCTGACCACATGAGTAGTAACCATGACCTCATCTATTTCTGAGCATTCTGCTGCGAAATCTGAGGCTGCTAATGAACACCAAAAAAGGTCTTTCACTTTCAAATAGAAATAAAATGTCATTGAATCATCGAAGAAGAATTGTGGAGTTCCAGTGGGAGCCTTGCCTGCAAAGTTTGGCTATGGTAGATCCCTAATAAATCAATTACATATAAAGTATGTCTAGTACTAGTGTGTTATCTGGAAAAAGATGTTGTGAATCAGACTTTTCAGGGGTGAACGAGGTGCTTTATAGCTGGTACCTGCCCGCTACATCTCGAAATTTATACTCAGGTGGACGCCAACTCTGTGAAAAAACAAAGCAAAATGCCGACTGTAGATAGGGAAATTTTCACGCTGGGAAACTTTCCCGTTTAATTTTACGCGTGTTTTATTTTCACCATCGGGCAAAGTGTCTAAAATTCTTTGCCATGTATAATCAAAGCATAGAGCTTATGCACGTGAAGTCTCCGGACAAGTGCAGTGTAAGAAGGCGGGCTATGCGAAGAGACAAGGAGGGGGTCTGGCAAGAGTCCCCCCCCGATCCACACTCCTTTGTTGCTTCCCTCTCGGACTGCCACCCCTTCTGCTCATATATACTTCTTCGTCAACTGTGGAGGTCCCGACAGCTCCCAAAAACTCTGATGAGGAGCCTGGTACGAATATGTCGGCTTGCACCATGATGCGATCCACTTCGGCTTCGTCGTCAACGTGCATTGCCGTTCACCGTTGAAATATTTTCTCTGGTTCAATTTTTGCCACCTAAGCAACCTGCGAAAAATTTTGACTGCTGAAAATTTCCCGATCTACGGTAGATATATCTCATTTCAAAGCCTCAAACGATTGCCTGCTTAGATGGAAGCCCCGTCATAATGTCAAACAACTTAGAGTTAGTGGAAAGTCTAGGGAAGTAAGAGGAGAGACGGTATAGAATCATGGAAAGAGCGTTTGCTGGACTTACAGCAAAAATAATATCTACAACCTTGACAAAACAGCTGGATGTTTATGAGCATGTGTGCAGAAAGTTTGTTGATCAGGGATGAATCAGACTGTGCTTTGTTGCAGTTGGTAACCATTACAACTCAAATTTGACTGCAATTATTTCTTGTTCCGTACATTTCCCATTCTTTGATTTGACTGATGAGAGCCAAGCAATGGATGAAACACTTTAAAGTAATTCTGCTCAGGAACTGTGTTAAACTGATTACCAACAACCATGTACCATTGTCAGGTTCATAAATGAGTTATTTATTAATTCAAAAACACAAACCTAACTGCCATATCCGGAACCATGTTTAGCTTATCAATATTTTAATGTGCTAGCGTGATTTCAGTATGGGATACAAGTATAGATTCTAGTGCATGCATGTGATTATTGTTTTTAGATGTATTTTTGCTTATTGTGATTTCAAACCCGTTTCATATTTTGGCAAGTTTCAAGCTTGCCACATGCAGTCTTAATTTATATTCGTCACACTTGCATGCAATTTATACAAAAACCAATTAATTTTGGTGAATGTGTATATTTACATGTAACACTTAATGTAGGTATTACCATAGTTGTTAATATGCACTATACCATTCTGTTTGGAAAATTTTCCTTTGATTGTCAGGTACAGCTGGTTCAAATGTGACCACTTCTGAATCAAGTACAGCAACATGTTCAATTGCAAGTAAGTGGACATTGTTATCAGTACATTGTTTTACTGGTGTAAGACAAGTTTTTCTGCTACCAGAGCCTACGTCAACGATGAATTATATAATTGTTTAGATACTAATATTTCAGAAGGTACTTTGTTGGATTGGGTCATCCAATGTGCAAAGTGCATGGTCATATGATAGATTGCTGGTGATTACAAGTATGTTATTCTACCTATGGACTAAGTCATGCAAACAATAGCAGATACTTTTCCTGGAAGAATCAAACCGCATAGGCCAAATGCGGTCTCGGTTGGTTGCCTTTTCAAGGCTGTTAATCCACAATCTTGCTCAGAACCGGACCGCTTCAGTACCAACAAGACGTCTCAGTAGAGTCATTTTAAGATGGATCTCTGTATATAAAATGTTAGACAATGTGCACACCTTCCATCGATGTTTCGGCCAAATAAGGCCTTCTTCAGGATTGTGACAATTAAGGCCTTCTTCAGGATTGTGAAGGCCTTAATTGGCCGAACATCAACGACAGGTGCTCATTGTCTAACATTGTATATACAGAAATTCATGCACAAAATGTCAGGAACCATGTACACATTCAACTGCTTTACTTTTTCAAATGCAAGGTATTATTAAGGTACCAATCACTCACACTTAAAAAAGCTATTGTTATGTAGGCCACAGTTTCTTGTTTCTTTGTATGCCAATCATTATTAGATGGGTTACATATATTTTGCTATATGTATATAATAGCACATATATGTATATAAATATGTATATTATTTATATCCCATTATAAGTAAGTGTGAACGCATCAATTAAAAATCAGGCGATGTAGACACCCCATGAATTCTGACTTTTTGATGGCAAATCTAAGTTGTATATGAGGATTATTTCATGCAATAACATTGTGATGATTGGAATTATTCTTGTTAACGGACACATGTAAAATTTGGACCATGTTGAAATATCAGTAAAGCACTGTACACACAGTATCATGCTTGATTGCAGGCAAACAAATTTGTGATACAAATACTTAATATCCAGTGGTATGCAACAAGTAAGAATTGCCAAACTTCAAGAAATTATAGTCAAACTTCAACAGCCTTTTTCTCAAAATCTAAAAATTACTACTACACCTGATTTTTACTTGATGGGTTCACATGTTTAAATTGTATAGCAATGAATGCAGTTTAGCTGTGAATATTGGTGCATGTAACTATTCATGTTACAATTGTCATCCCTATAAAAGTAGTCTGTTTATCAGTTCTCCATATGCATATCAAGCAAGTATGTAAATGTGGAGGAGGTATTTAGGCATGCATAGAAGACTTTGTACATGGCAGAATATGCTACCCTATATCTTGTCACTACAAGCATTGGTTGTTCGTTATAAACATGCTTTTATGCACCTCGTACACTGTCAATATGGTGTATGTTGATAAAGTTGTTGCAATACACTCTATACAAAGCACCTGAAAGATACAAAGAGCATTTGTATTGAAGCGCTCCATTTCTTGAACTGTACATGCTTCCTTGTCTCCATCCAGTTGTGATATCAGTGTTTGTAACCGGGTTCATTTCATCAGCAGCTACTACGGTTATCACTATCACTGTGTGTATGGTAATGCAGAAGAGACGAAGGCCAAAGCATTCAGTGACTAGCACAACTTCACCTGGTCCAGTCTATGATGACATCACTGAGATCAGTCAGAGAAAAGAGACCTTTGAACTCACAAGCAATGGGGCTTACGCAAATTCCAAAAATTACCTTTGAAACAAATGTTTATTGAGTGTTGCAAGCAAATTGTCTTTAGATAGCATTAAGCAGTTGTTTACTTTGTATTTCCAGGTAGACTCTAGTTAGCAAACAAATATTCATGTGAATCTAGAGTGGCACATCATTTGATGCATGAATGAAGTTGTGTCATTTTCCACTTACAATTACTCCCTCATACTCATCGATATGTTCAAGAACACTGTATGTGTGAAATGTTCATAATTAATATCACATATATGAATTCAAAGACTACAACAGGTTAGAATGGATTCCTCCCACTGTGTCACTGATGATGGTGTCCCATTGAATACTGAAGACCTGTGCACAAGAGTGCCGGAATTCTCCCAGTTGTGCTGATTGACAGGGTCAGCACTGTAAAAACTGAAGTGTGCACGGCACACCAAATCGCACGAAATCGTTTGTATACTAGCGAAAAAAGTTTCTGTAAAACTTGATTTCAAGTAGGGATGGAGTTGAAAAAAGTACAGAAACAAGGCAGAGATGAAAGAACGCAAGAAGGCTACCCTACATCTGCAAAAATACACAGCAGATGTAGGGTAGTCTTCTTGCGTTCTTTCATCTGTGCCTTGTTTCTGTACTTTTTTCAGCTCCATCCCTACTTGAAATCAAGTTTTACAGAAACCTTTTCTCTAGTTTCTGTTCTTTTTTCGAGGGTTTCTAAACCAACTTATTAGAAGACGAAGGAGTTATTGTGCGGGAGACGAGACGAACGCGTTGAAAACGCACTGGAGACGAACGCGTTGAAAACGCGCGTTCGAACTTAAGCCACACACACACAGCTAGCTACCAGCGACTTCCAAACAGACCTTGGTTCGAGATAATTGCTGCTCACAAGTACTCACCTTCGAAAACGGGCGGTATCACGCTCTCTTACTAACCTCCACAAGTTGTATATACGCAATAGCGTTCTCTGCTGGACTAAACGGTCTTCAATTAGACCAAGTTGATAGAGAAAACGATAAACGAACTTCTACTTTCACACAGTTCCTATCAAACTCGCCGCTGCCACGCGTTCAGTTGTCCAGGTGTGGCCTGACCATACGTGCCACAACCACACAATTATTGCATGAAAAGCTAAGAAGCGTACGAAGGAGAACTCGAAGCGTATAGGCGACGGTTTCGAGGACATAGCTCGCCAGTCGTAGCTCGCATAAAGCTAAAAACCTGTACGAATAATCTACAGTAAGAGACCAGCCGTTTGGTATGTTTATTGTTTTCAATAACCGTATAGGTTTTGTGTTATGCTTGATGGAAAAGAAGAAAGAAGATGAACAAAATCGAAATTTTCATGTTTGGTTTTTCGACTTTGCTAAAGGTTAGCGGAGTTTTTAGAGTAGATTTAGCAATAGAATAGCAAAGTGGTGTAGTCTGTGTAAGCTTTTTCACTCCTCTGCTTCGTTTTTTGGGGATTTGCTCCTATACCTTATGATTGCGCCTTGTCCGAACGTGAGGTCTATGAATGTAGGATTAATTTTTGAAAATGATCTTATTTCAAATCAATACGAACACCAATATCAATCAAAACAACAATTGTACAACTAAATCACTATACAGACACACGGTGAAGTCGTAATGACTGCTCCCGCGATCTAGCCGTTGCTGTTGTCTGGTTGATATGTGTGTCTATCGCTACCACGATTTATGTGGTGAACGATCAGCACGAGGTTATCCACGAAATTAGTGCGGCAGGCGCACGGTTGATCCAGTCAAACTTAACGTACAACAGGTGTACAGTAGTCAAACTACTTCGATAACGACGACCGAGATCGAGCTTGACAGGATAGAGAACGATGTGAATCGAACGAACGTATGACCGAACAAACCGAACGAACGTATGAACGAACGCACGAGTGAACGAATCAAACGAAACGAAACGAATCGAATCAGAACTAGGTAAGTAAGTAAATGAATATAACGACAACAACAACGCCTTTTATTCAGCTATTTTCCACTCGCGGGACAGCATGATTGGCGCAAGCCCGAAAACCGAAGTTGACGTGAGAGTTAGCGCAAAAATTCGGTCGCGGTGCGAACATACCGCCGGCCAAATGCCGGACGGCTTTTACCAAATGTAAGTTCTAGTCCTCTTCAGAGAGGAGTGGCACTAGCTTCGTTACTGGACGCGTATACACTCCCTTAGAAGTTTGGAGAGTAACGGGGCGAACCAGCCCGTCCCTACGTGGAATGACCACTTTAACTCGAGCTAGAGGCCATCTTGTGGGGGATGTCTGCTCTCCTTTCACGCAAACAATGTTGCCTACTTTCAAATTAGGAGACGTATGACCCCAGTTACTGCGGTTCTGCACCTGGCCTAGGTACTCCGCTGACCAGCGCTTCCATAGATGCCGCGTCAGAGCTTGGCACAAATGCCACCGTCTAAGTAGCGGAATCTCGCGAAAGGAAGCCGGTGGATCTGGGAGACTCTCCAGTGCACCGCCAACCAGAAATGACCAGGCGTCAAAACTTCAATGTCTCCATCGGAATCTGGCATAGCAGTCAGCGGCCTCGAATTCAAGCATGCCTCGACTTGTGCGAGCGTGGTGGTCAGCTCCTCGAAGGAGAGACGTACGCCTCCGACGACACATCTGAGATGTCGTTTGAAGCTTTTGACCGCGGCTTCCCACAGCCCGCCAAAATGTGGTGCATGCTCTGGCGTGAAACTCCATTCGATGCCTTGTTCAGAACAGAAATAGGCGATCGAATCCTTCGTATCTCGTCGTTTGTGGAACTTGCAGATCTCGTCTAATTCTCGAGCGGCGCCTACAAAGTTGGTTCCGTGGTCACTCCAGACCACGGAAGACTTACCTCGTCGAGCGACAAACCTTCGTATAGGGTCGCTATGAAGGCTTCCGAAGTCAAATCGGATACGGGCTCGAGGTGAACAGCTTTCACCGTAAACGAGACGAACACACAAACGTAAGCCTTGGTGATGACAGGCTTACGGACGTATCCGGATTTGACCAGGATTGGACCAGCGCAATCGACGCCTATTTTGTCGAAAACAGGTCCTGGTCTCAATCGATCGGCCGGTAGTCTACCGAGTAATTGTCGGCGTGGTTTTCCCGCAACACGTCGGCAAATCACGCACCTACGTGTGACGTCACGCACTGCCCTACGGGCCCCTACAATCGCAAATCGCCGTGCAAGCGAGGCTGCGACGAGTGTAGGTCCCGCGTCCAGAAGACGTGCGTGCTCGTACTCAATAAGCATCCTGGTGACACGATGCTTACCGGGCATGATCAATGAATGCCGTTTATCGTAGGACTCCATAGATTGATGGATTCTTTCTCCTACGCGTAACAAGCCTTCTTCGTCCATAAAGGGTCGTAGAAGGCGCCCCTTGGATAGCTCACCTCCCTTCTCAAGGGTTGAAATCTCATCAGGAAAAGCGGTTCGTTGGATTGCGGCTATCCATACCTTTTCTGCTGCAATTAGTTCCCTGCTGGACAAATTCCCCTTTGTAAGCTCCTCCCCTTTTACGCGGCTCGGCAATTATTATCAAGTCGCCGCACCCAAGCGGTGACGCGTCTGGGTTGTCTATAATCAGACGACCGCTCAAGGAGAGGAAGGTCAGTTACGACGGCCAGTGAAACAAGCCCTAGCCCATCAGAAGACGCCTTCTCCTCATAAGGTTCATGCTTATCTGCCAATGCTGGTGTTTCTGGCCAATGAGACGTTGGCTGTAGCAGCCACGACGGTCCATTCCACCACAGGCCATGATCAGCTAATTGCTGTGGGTATAAGTCTCTGGATGCGGAGTCAGCTGGGTTAGTTACACCAGGTACGTGTCGCCATCGTTCTGGGGGGATCAGACCCATGATCTCTGCGATACGATTGCCGACGAATGGCTTGAATCGCCTTGGATTGCCCCTAATCCAGCTCAAAACCACAGTACTGTCCGTCCAGGCGTACGTGTTGCTCGTGGATATCTCAAGCACCTTCCGGCAGTAATCCAAGAGCCTAGCTACTATTACTGCGCCACATAGCTCTAATCGTGGCATGCTGAGGTTTTCGATAGGGGCTACCTTGGTCTTGGCAATTATTAAATCCACGCTTACGTTCTCGTTGGAATCCTTTGCTCTCAAGTAAACTACTCCTCCGTACGCGAGCTCGGAGGCGTCACAGAAACCATGTAGTTCTCTTGAAGATACATCAGCGCCGGCCGGATAATAGCACCGATGTATAGAACATTGACTGAGCGCGGGAAGCTCACTCTTCCATTTCTCCCAGGCGTTCTGGACAGCTAAAGGAACCAAATCGTCCCACGCTATTTTAGCTTTCCAAAGCTGTTGCAGCAAGATCTTGATCTTGATTATGGTGGGAGAATACCATCTTAATGCTTCGTACACGCGAGCGATGTTGGACGCGAGCATTCTCTTAGTGAGGTGATGCTCGCGGTCGAAACGATGCTCGTAGTGAGGTGCAGCGAGTCTGACTCCGTGTTCCAATTGATTCCGAGCTCCTTAGTGAACTCACTGGCAACAGGGAGTTCTTTAGTTGTTTTTTGTTCTATTAAGTGCTCGGGAAGGTGAAGGAGGGCTTCAGGCTCATCAGACTTCCACTTTCTGAGAAGGAACCCGCCTTTGTTGAAGAGCTCCTGCAGTTCCTTCTGAAGCCCAATACCTTCCGACAAAGAGCTAGCACCTGTGAGTCCATCATCCACGTAGAAGGTTTTCTGGATCGCAGATGCTGCTCGTGAGTGTGACCGCTCATTCCGTATGGCGTTCGTTTTGACCGCCAAGTTCGCTGCAAATGAGGAGGCCGATACTCCGAACGTGAGCCTCGTCATTCGATAGTCCTCGAGTCTATCGTGCTCGTGTCTTCTCCAAACAAAACGGTGGAGGTCACGCTGTACCTCAGGGAGAAGAACGGCACGGTACATCTACTAATGTCCGTCGTTAGGGCACCCTGTACTGACGAAATCGTACTACATGTATTACGTCAATTAAGGGGGCGTGTACCGTATAGGGCCGACGAGCAATTGATCATCTAACGACACACCGGTAGTCGATTTAGCTGACGCATCAAATACTACGCGTAACTGCGTAGTTGTGCTGGTGGTTTTATGCACGGCGTGCATAGGGAGGTAGTACACTTCGTGACATAATTTGGCCATGTCTCGTTGTGGTACTGGCTCAGCATGGTTTTGTTCGAAGTACTCATTCATGACTTCAGCGAAGGCATCTAATTTTCCATTCGAACGCGACGAACGCTCGAGCGAGCGGAACCTCCTAAACGCCAGAGATCTGGTTTCTCCCAGAAGTTCTGCGTTCTCCTGCATCGGGAGAGGAACGATAAATCTTCCGGTGTCATATCTTGCGTGCGACTCTTTGAAATGCCGAACAACCATTTTTTCTTCGGCAGAGAGAACTGGTTGCTGCAAGGTGGGATCTTCTATTTCCCAGAACCTTCGAAGCAAGTCGTTCATACTTTCTGTCGCTATGCAACATGTCTCCGAGCGTTGATGTCGCTCACTATTGATGGCGCCACTAAGCACCCATCCGAAATGGGTCTTTAGTGCCATTGGTGACGTACTCACGAGGTCCGAACCGCCGGCCATAAAGCAGTACCTGGCCGAAGATTTCTGTACCTAGGAGCAAGTCGATTGCTCCAGGTGTCCCGAAGTCCGGATCTGCTAACTCTAACCCTTCGAGATGCTTCCATTTGTCATTGAAGGGGGTGGGCTTTACGGAAGATCGGAGGTGACTTTGCGAAGCACAATGGCCTGTACAGCAAACCGTCTTCCTCCGTTTTTCAGAGAGGTTTCTCTGACATCCACTACCCCTCGTGGTGACAATGGGAATGGATTTCCTCCAATTCCTGAAATGTTTACATCGACTCGTTTTCGCTTTAGGCCAAGTCGTTGCGCCAAGCGTTCGGTGATGAACGATGTCGACGACGCAGAGTCCAGCAATGCTCTGGCCTGCGTGACAGATCCATCCGGGCCAAGTATCTGAAACTTGCACGTCATCAGCAGTACTTGCTTATGCTGCATGGTCCTGGACACATTGGCCGTTACAACGTCCGAAGAGTCTGCAGAGTTCGAGCCCGGCTTAGATGCCTTGCGATCCTCGCTTTTAGGATCCACATGCAGCCATGGATGATGTGGCTGGTGGAATTTCTTACATCTCTGGCCTGACCGACATTCCTTCAAAAAATGTCTGCTGCCCAAGCAATTAAGGCACAATTTGTTGTCCTTGACAATACCCATTTTACGTTCGCGCGATAGCCCTTGGAACGTTTTGCACGTATAGAGTGGATGTTTGGCCTTCTTACAATCCACGCAGGTATCGTCGAGGTTGACAGCGTAAGAAGGCTTTGAGATTGCCTTCTTCTCTGACGTATTGACTGGACATCTACGTTCACCATCTCCCACCGTGTTCTCGACTCCTCTTGCTTCCAAGTCGAGGAATTTCATCAATGCCGAGTACGGGGGAACGGAGTCGCAATCGCGGCTAGATTTCTGCCACTTGCGCA
>CAWUPZ010000105.1:0-21447 GCA_963924555.1 Crambe crambe
TGCCTCATGCTATACTCTATCGGCAATGCTTCATGCTATACTCTATTGGCTATGCTTCATGCTATACTCTATCGGCAATGCTTCATGCTATACTCTATCGGCAATGCTTCATGCTGTACTATATCGGCAATGCTTCATGCTATACTCTATTAGCAATGCCTCGTGCTATACTCTATCGGCAATGCTTCATGCTATACTCTATCGGCAATGCTTCATGCTATACTCTATTGCCAATCCTTCATGCTATACTATATCGGCAATGCCTCATGCTGTACTCTATCAGCAATGCCTCATGCTATACTCTATCGGCAATGCTTCATGCTATACTCTATCGGCAATGCTTCATGCTATACTCTATTGGCAATGCCTCATGCTATACTCTATCGGCAATGCTTCATGCTATACTCTATCGGCAATGCTTCATCCTATACTCTATTGCCAATCCTTCATGCTATACTCTATTGGCAATGCCTCATGCTGTACTTTGTCAGCAATGCCTCATGCTATACCATATCGGCAATGCTTCATGCTGTACTTTATCGGCAATGCTTCATGCTACATGTTGTATACTCTATCGGCAATGCTTCATGCTATACTCTATTGACAATCCTTCATGCTATACTCTATCGGCAATGCTTCATGATATACTCTTTCGGCAATGCTTCATGCTATACTCTATCGGCAATGCTTCATGCTATACTATATCGGCAATGCTTCATGCTATATACTCTATTGGCAATGCTTCACGCTATATTCTATTGGGAATCCTTCATGCTATACTATATCGGCAATGCTTCATGCTATACTCTATCAGCAATGCTTCATGCTATACTCTATCGGCAATGCTTCATGCTATACTATATCGGCAATGCTTCATGCTATACTCTATTGGCAATGCCTCATGCTATACTCTTTTGGCAATGCCTCATGCTATACTCTATCGGCAATGCTTCATGCTATACTCTATCGGCAATGCCTCATGCTATACTCTATTGGCGATGCCTCATGCCATACTCTATCGGCAATGCTTCATGCTATACTCTATTGGCAATTCTTCATGCTATACTCTATCGGCAATGCTTCATGCTATACTTTATCGGCAATGCTTCATGCTATACTGTATGGGCAATGCCTCATGCTATACTCTATTGGCAATCCTTCATGCTATACTCTATCGGCAATGCTTCATGCTATACTCTATCGGCAATGCTTCATGCTATACTCTATCGGCAATGCTTCATGCTATACTCTATCGGCAATGCTTCATGCTATACTATATTGGCAATGCTTCCTGCTATACTCTATTAGCAAGGCCTCATGCTATACTCTATCGGCAATGCTTCATGCTATACTCTATCGGCAATGCTTCATGCTATACTCTATTGGCAATGCCTCATGCTATACTCTATCGGCAATGCTTCATGCTATACTCTCTTGGCTCTGCTTCATGCTATACTCTATCGGCAATGCTTCATGCTATACTCTATCGGCAATGCCTCATCCTATACTCTATCGGCAATGCTTCATGCTATACTCTATCGGCAATGCTTCATGCTATACTCTATCGGCAATGCTTCATGCTATACTATATCGGCAATGCTTAATGCTATACTCTATCGACAATGCCTCATGCTATACTCTATCGGCAATGCTTCATGCTATACTCTATCGGCAATGCTTCATGCTATACTCTATTGCCAATCCCTCATGCTATACTATATCGGCAATGCCTCATGCTGTACTCTATCAGCAATGCCTCATGCTATACTCTATCGGCAATGCTTCATGCTATACTCTATCAGCAATGCCTCATGCTATACTATATCGGCAATGCTTCATGCTATACTCTATCGGCAATGCTTCATGCTATACTCTATTGGCAATGCCTCATGCTATACTCTATCGGCAATGCTTCATGCTATACTCTATTGGCTATGCTTCATGCTATACTCTATCGGCAATGCTTCATGCTATACTCTATCGGCAATGCCTCATGCTACTAGGTGGAAAAAGTTTCTGAAAAAACTTCGTTTGGAGTAGGGATGGAGCTGAAAAAAGTACTGAAACAAGACCGGGTTAGAAAGCCTCAAGAACCCTACCCCACTTCGAAACGATGCCGGCCCCCTCTCTGGCCTCCAACGCAATGCACTTGCATCCCTAATTCACTTTGTTGGTCACACACAACAAAGTGAACTAGGGATGCAAGTGCATTGCGTTGGAGGCCAGAGAGGGGGCCGGCATCGTTCCGAAGTGGGGTAGGGTTCTTGAGGCTTTCTAACCCGGTCTTGTTTGTGTACTTTTTTCAGCTCCATCTCTACTCCAAATGAAGTTTTTTCAGAAACTTTTTCCCCTAGTTTCTGTTTTTTTTTGGGGGGTTTCTAAACCAACTTTCAAAATACAACTCGTTTCACCTCCAAATTCGATATCACACTGAAGATGACGTGTTGATCGCTAGCAACGAGATAGCCTCTGCTACTCACCTCCGAACACGACATCACACTGCCGACAAACGCGTTTATCGCTAGTGACGAACGTGTTTTGTGCTGGTCCGGAGACGAACACTTTTGGCGCTGGAGACGAGCGCGTTTCGCGCTGGAGACAAACAAGTTGGAAACGTACGTTCGAACTCCAGCTACACACACACAGCTAGCTACCAGCGACTTCCAAACAGAACTTTTGTCGAGATGATCGCTAGTCACAACTACTCACCTTCAAACACAGGCGCCATCGCGTTGCGGAGATCCAAAGGTATCTAGATTCACAAAGGCGTCTTCCGTGGCACTAAGATGGTCTTCAACATCAAGTAAATAGAGAAAACTGTAGTCCAACTACTGCTTGCTGGCAGTTGCCTGCTAAACTCGTCGCACACCGTAACACACGCATTCAGTAGTCCGGGTGTGGCCTGACTATACGTGCCACACCTGGAATACGTAAACAGAAGCCCCAGAAGTCGACGAACACGCTCGTATTGCATACTCGGGGACCGTTTCTTGGCCGTAGCTCTCCAGTCGTAGCTCGTACGCCGCCCCAAACCAGAGAAGGAAGATGTTCGGTCGCAGAGCAGTCGTTTGGTATGTATAATATTTGCATCCAACGTGTAGTTTTCGAGTTATGCGTGACAGAAGAAAGAAAGAAAGAAGACGAAGAAGAAGAAGAAAGAAGATGAACAAAATTGACATTTTCGCGTTTGGTTTTCTCGGCCTTGTTAAAGGTTAGCGGAACTTATAGAGTAGATTTAGCAATAGAATAGCCAAGAGAAATAGTCTGTAGGCGTTTTGCACTCCTCTGCTTGGTTTTTCTGGGGGCTTCTCCTATACCTTATGTACAGGCGGCCATTTTAAACCTCCTCCATCCCTAACTAAGAACTACTACCGTACTTCTTGATACTCTATCCGCAATGCTTCATGCTATACTATATTGGCAATGCTTCATGCTATACTCTATCGGCAATGCTTCATGCTATACTATATCGGCAATGCTTCATGCTATACTCTATTGGCAATGCTTCATGCTTTACTCTATTGGCAATGCCTCATGCTATACTCTATCTGCAATGCTTCATGCTATACTCTATCGGCAATGCTTCATGCTATACTCTATCGGCAGTGCTTCATGCTATACTATATCGGCAATGCCTCATGCTATACTCTATCGGCAATGCTTCATGCTATACTATATGGGCAATGCCTCATGCTAAACCCTCGAAAAAAGAACAGAAACTAAGGAAAAAGTTTCTGTAAAACTTGGTTCCAAGTTAGGGAAGGAGCTGAAAAAGTACAGAAACAAGGCAGAGATGAAAGAACGCAAGAAGACTACCCTACATCTGCAAAAATACACACCAGATGTAGGGTAGTCTTCTTGTGTTCTTTCATTTCTGCCTTGTTTCTGTACTTTTTTCAGCTCCTTCCCTAACTTGGAACCAAGTTTTACAGAAACTTTTTTTCTCTAGTTTCTGTTCTTTTTTTCGAGGGTTTCTAAACCAATTTCTAATTAGAAGACGAACGCGTTATTGAGCTGGAGACGAACCCGTTTCGCGCTGGAGACAAACGCGTTGAAAACGCGCGTTCGAACTTAAGCCACACACACACACACAGCTGGCTACCAGCGACTTCCATACAGACTTTAGGCCGAGATGATTGCTACTCACAAGTACTCACCTCCGAAAACGGCAGTATCATGCTCTCGTACTCACCTCCGAGTATACGCTACATCCACAAGTTATACATACGCAATAGCATTCTCCGCTAGATTAAACGGTCTTCAAGTAGACCAAGTTGATAGAGAAAACGATAAACGAACTTCTACTTACACACAGTTAGTTCTGAGCAAGCTCGTCGCTGCCTGTAACCTCGCCTGCATGTAACGCACGCGTTCAGTTGTCCAGGTGTGGTCTGACCATACGTGCCATGCCCACACAATTATTGCGTGAAAAGCTAAGAAGAGTATGAAGGAGAACGCGAAGCGTGTTTGCGACAGTTTTTAGGCCGTAACTCACCAGTCGTAGCTCGTACACATCTCAAAACATGTAGGAATAATCTCCATGAGCAGAGCAATCGTTTGGTATGTTTAATATTTTCACACACCGTATAGTTTTTGAGTTATGCTTGATGAAAAAGGAAGAAGAAGAAGAAAGAAGAAAGAAGATGAACAAAATCGAAATTTTCATGTTTGGTTTTCTCGACTTTGCTAAATGTTAGCGGAGTTTTTAGGGTAGATTTAGCAATAGAATTAGAATAGCAAAGTGATGTAGTCTGTAAGCTTTTTTCACTCCTCTGCTTCGTTTTTCTGGGGGCTGCTCCTATACCTTATGTACAGGCGGCCATTTTAAACCTGCTCCATCCCTAACTAAGAAGTACTACCATACTTCTTGATACTCTATCGGCAATGCCTCATGCTATACTCTATCGGCTATGCTTCATGCTATACTCTATTCACTATGCCTCATGCTATACTATATCGGCTATGCCTCATGCTATACTCTATCGGCAATGCTTCATGCTATACTATATCGGCAATGCCTCATGCTATACTCTATTGGCAATGCCTCTTGCTATTCTCTATCGGCAATGCCTCATGTTATACTCTATCGGCAATGCTTCATGCTATACTATATCGGCAATGCCTCATGCTATACTATATCGGCAATGCCTCATGCTATACTATATTGGCAATGCTTCATGCTATACTCTATCGGCAATGCCTCATGCTATACTCTATCGGCAATGCTTCATGCTATACTTTATCGGCAATGCCTCATGCTATACTCTATCGGCAATGCTTCATGCTATACTCTATCGGCAATGCTTCATTCTATACTATATCGGCAATGCCTCATGCTATACTCTATCGGCAATGCCTCATGCTATACTATATCGGCAATGCCTCATGTTATACTCTATTGGCAATGCCTCTTGCTATACTATATCGGCAATGCTTCATGCTATACTCTATCGGCAATGCTTCATGCTATACTGTATCGGCAATGCCTCATGCTATACTCTATCGGCAATGCTTCATGCTATACTATATCGGCAATGCCTCATGCTATACTCTATCGGCAATGCCTCATGCTATACTACCGTAAATCCGAAAATTTTCGTGGCCAAAAACTTTCGGGTAGGAAATTTTCGCGTCAAAAAATTTTCGGATGCGAGCGTCTGTCCGAAAGTTAAAAACACCGATAATTTCTAAAGAGGGGAAAATATCATTATTATTAACAAGCACGTGAATGATCATGAAAGAACTGCGAAGGGAGTCATGCATTCGAGGACGCCATAAATGCAAAGAAATATGGGATCCAGCTTTTGGAGACGCGGTGCAATGCGAGAGGGAGCCTCGAAACGCGGCGGATCGATATTCTGTTGCTATCACGAAAGGAGGAGTTGTTGTTGGACATTTGCCATGAAGGATATCCAGACTGTGTTCGCTCTTTTTCTGACGAGGAGGTACCATTGACTCTGTTATGACTGGAGCGAGAAGATATTCGATCTTCCCCAAGGTGGCCTTGAAGTTCTTTGCTCCATGCTACTACAGGCCAAGCTCAAAGAGATTGAGAAATTTAAGAAACTACACACGTTTTCTAGCACCATATCAAATAATTCGTTGTTTAAAAGTTTCGCAGTACAAAAACTTTCGTGTTTTTAATTTTCGGATTTTTGGAGGTATCCGAAAATATTTTACACCAAAAATTTCCGGATTTACGGTATATCGGCAATGCCTCATGCTATAATCAATCAGCAATGCCTCATGCTATACTATATCGGCAATGCCTCATGCTATACTCAATCGGCAATGCCTCATGCTATACTCTATCGGCAATGCCTCATGCTATACTCTATTGGCAATGCCTCATGCTATACTCTATCGGCAATGCCTCATGCTGTATACTATATCGGCAATGCTTCATGCTATACTCTATCGGCAATGCCTCATGCTATACTCTATCGGCAATGCTTCATGCTATACTCTATCGGCAATGCTTCATGCTATACTCTATCGGCAATGCCTCATGCTATACTCTATCGGCAATGCTTCATGCTATACTCTATCGGCAATGCCTCATGCTATACTCTATCGGCAATGCTTCATGCTATACTCTATCGGCAATGCCTCATGCTATACTCTATCGGCAATGCTTCATGCTATACTCTATCGGCAATGCCTCATGCTATACTATATCGGCAATGCTTCATGCTATACTCTATCGGCAATGCCTCATGCTATACTCTATCGGCAATGCCTCATGCTATACTCTATCGGCAATGCTTCATGCTATACTATATCGGCAATGCCTCATGCTATACTCTATCGGCAATGCTTCATGCTATACTCTATCGGCAATGCCTCATGCTATACTCTATCGGCAATGCTTCATGCTATACTCTATCGGCAATGCCTCATGCTATACTCTATCGGCAATGCTTCATACTATACTCTATCGGCAATGCCTGATGCTATACTATATCGGCAATGCCTCATGCTGTACTCTATCAGCAATGCCTCATGCTATACTCTATCGGCAATGCTTTATGCTGTACTCTATCAGCAATGCCTCATGCTATACTCTATCGGCAATGCTTCATGCTATACTCTATCGGCAATGCCTCATGCTGTACTATATCGGCTATGCTGTCATTGTATACTCTATCAGCTACACCTCATGCTGTACTCTATCAGCTACGTCGTCATGCTATATTACATGTATATTGGCTATGCCTCGTGCTATACATGTATTATCGCTTTCTCAGCCCTCCCCTTGTATCATTTTTGAGTTGACCGAAATCTCCGTATACCAAGCAAGCAATGATAAGCGGTGCAGTTATATGCACAGTATATGTACACTGTGTATGAAGATACACAGAACCCGTTGGTGATTTTGAAATAGGAATTTGGTGAACTCCATGCGACTGGCTTTAGCATATTATTGCATATTTGCATACAGGATGTCTGCAATATATGCTGCATTGCAATATAGGCACTATTGTCACAGTATTCACAGTTGGTATAGTATTCACAGTTATGACAATATTTGCAGTTATGACAATATTTGCGGTTATGACAATATTTACAGTTATGACAGTATTCACAGTTGCATGTTGAAGGAGCTCACTTCCTGTATTCCCATTCCAGTTCATGCAATACACAATGTACATGTACATGTATATTGCCTTATACAATACAGTATATGGATACATCAAAGTAAGTATATTGAATTGTATTGCAACAAGAAGTACAGTAGTACATGTACTTCTTAGTTAGCAATGGGGCAGGTTCAAAATGGCCGCGTGTACATAAGTTGTTGCAGCAGCCCTAAGAAAAATGAAGTATAGGATTGCAAAAGCTCACAGACTACATCCTTTGCTATTCTATTTCTAAATCGACTCTATAAGTTCCGCTAACCCTTATAACGTTGAGAAAACAAAAGATGAAAATTCCAATTTTTTCATCTTCTTTCTTTTGATTCTGAATGCACCCTTAAGACAATTCTGATCTTTTTAATTTCTAATAATACGAGCCCGTGGGCTTTGGAATTATTTTTAGGCGGCGCCTAAATACATGTAATTACAACATTCATGCACGTGTAATCATGTACATGTTCGTGTAAAAGCATGAGTGATGGTGAGCGTTATGAACTATGTTGCACGAGTTGACACTGAAGAGTACTAGAGCAGCCTATTCAAACCCGTACGTGGCTACCACGTTTTCAAGGACATGTGGGATCCTTACCTGGGCGACAGCTTCACCGTGAAGCACGAGCGAAACAACCCGCTGCACGATAAGCACGCTGTGGTAGTCCTACCAGTGGACTGCCACAGCGAGATCGTACCTCCATGGAGAATGAACAGGCAGCACTCCTTGGATATCTCCCTCGGAAAGTCTCCCACTGCGCTATTGCTCTTTGCATCCACTGATAGGACTACCACAGCGTACATGTACATACGTATCGTGCGGGTTGTTTTGCTCGTGCTTTGTGGTGAAGCCGTCACACAGTTAAGGATCCCACACGTCCTTATAAACGAGGTAGCCAAGTAAGACGTGCAAAGGTGCTTTTTGGGCTCCAATGTAATTTTATTGTTTCTATCTTGAAGTGCCCGCCAGCACTAGAGTTATTTTTAGTGGCGCCTGTATTAGAAATTATACGGTGTCTCCAACATGCTCAGTGTCCTTGTTTGGACACGTGTTTGGTTTCTCATGCAAATTGTGTGCATACCGGGCGTGGCACGGATAGTCAGGCCACACCCACACTGCTGAATTCACATGCTACAGGCTGCAATAATTTTGATACAAAATAACTGTGTGTAAGTTGGTTCGATTATCGATATCTCCATTAACTTGGTCTACTTGGAAGAGTTTAGTCCAGCAGAGAGCGCTATTTTGTGTATAGTGTAAATAACTTTTTGGATGTCTGCAGTGTGTTAGCGCACTTGGAGGTGAGTACAAGAGTGTGATACCATTCGTTTTCAGAGGAGTGTACCTGTGAGTAGCAAAGTTGTGTTTGGAAGTTGCTGGTAGCTAGCTGTCTGTGTGGATGAAATTTGAACGCAATCCCATAGCTAGCAACAAATGTGTCCGTTTGCAGTGTGATATTATATTTCACGGTGAGTAGCAGAGACTTCCTTGAAGCAAGTTCAATTTACATGTTGATTTATAAACCCCTCTAAATGAACAGAAACTAAGGAAAAATGTTTTTAAAGAAGTTGATTTTCACGCAAGCATGGACCTGAAAAAGTACAGAAACAAGGCAGAGATGTAAGAACGCAAGAAGACTACCCTACATTGGCTGTGTTTTTTTTGCTGATGTAGCGTAGTCTTCTAGCATTTTTCTTATCCCTGCCTTGTTTCTATACTTTTTTCAGGTCCACTCCTACTTGAAGTCAAGTTTTGCAGAACCTTTTTTCCCTAGTATTGATGTATTGTGACAGCCCTACATACTTAGTCTTCCACTTTTGATTTTTTGGTGACATACCTCAACAGAAATGCTTCATTTCATTGACAGTGTGTGTTGTGGTAAAAGGTTGTCTTTTTGTTACAATATTGGATTGTCTTTGTTGTTACAATTTTGGCATCACTTTTGTTATTGTAGCCAGCTGAGACCAAGTGGGAGAGAGAACGGGAGAAGGCCAAACAGAAGGAGCTCGAGAAGGTGAAGGAATGAGAAAAGGCCAAAGAACGAGAGAAGGAGAGAGAGCGGGAGAAAGAACGTGAAAGGGAGAGGGAAAAGAAGTATGAACACCGCCATTGCTCCAGCCATCGCTCACACAAGAAGACCAAAAAGCACACGAGATCAAGATCAGTAAGTCCTTCTTCATGTGGTGGCAGTGCTAGTTGAGAGTTTGAAACTTTAGACGGAATCATAGACTTACACCGCTGTGTTTACACATGCCACTTTATTCTTGGCCAAACTTAGGAATTTTGTCCCACTTACTTTAGCCCACAAAAGTGGACCGTTTACACAGCAGCACATTACAAGGCTAAGTTGGTCATCACCATAAAATTGATAACCTGCATTCCCAATTACCACGCCCAGTTATTTGTTCACATCACTCGATGGATACTATCCTGTTATATTCCCGATAGGTAAATGACATCATCCGAGCAATAGTCTCACATACACTGTAGCATGCAGGCTCTTGCACTGTAGGAGAGTCTGGTCAACTGCCTATACACAACTGCTTCTTATGTGCACACCAAATGGGATGGGTGATACATGTAAGTAGATGATGGCCACAGTGTTTACATTATATCACTTTATTAGCATATGTTAGATATAAACTACCTGCATGTAAGTGTGCATGCGATAACCGCTTCCATTTTTTCTTCCAGCTACCGATTTGTTCAGAGTGGCTTCGCAAACAACTCTTCTATCGATCCAGCTAGTGAAAAGCAGTGTGCAGCTTTGTTTGGGTGTACTGTATTTACCTTATAGCGCCAAATTTTTGAGGCAGATAATCTTCGCATTTTTTGTGAATTGGTCCTTGACCACAAAAATGAGCCTCTGCAATTGTAAAGCATAATAGGAGTTGTTCAAAGTGCGAGATTTTTTTTCGCAAAAAGCTTTTAATTACATGATCCACAAACATTGTGCGCCTAAAAAATTTGGCCCTATACGGTATACAGTGTATATTTAAATGAGCGTGCAGCTACACGTACATTCATGTTTACTGCATGCTTGCAGCTAGTTTGTATCTCACATCTGCTAATAAATGCCAACATATTGTAAGTGCTGTGGTTGATATTGACTTGTCGCCCACCCCTTTTGGGTTGCACATAAGAACACGTTGTGGTATAGGCAGTTGACCAAACTCTCCTACAGTGTGGGAGTCTGGCTACGCAAGACTATATCTGATCAAACTGAAATTAAAACAAGTGCTTCCTCATCCATCCAGTTGCATCCTTTATCAGCATTGACAGCCATCACTTTGCAAACTGAAGTTGAAACCATAGCTTCATCTGTTCATTTGTGTCCTACATGTATATCAGCCTTGAGACCTATCACTATTCAAAGTTCGTCGATCGATTTTCAACTCATGTACTTGTACGAGCCGAGTTTATCGTGCATATGTTCTAATTATTACTAGGGAAAAATTTTTTTATAAAACTTGATTTCAAGTAGGGATGGAGCTGAAAAAGTACAGAAACAAGGCACAGATGAAAGAACGCAAGAAGACTACCCTACATCTGCAAAAATACACAGCAGATGTAGGGTAGTCTTCTTGCGTTTTTTCATCTCTGCCTTGTTTCTGTACTTTTTTCAGCTCCATCCCTACTTGAAATCAAGTTTTACAGAAACTTTTTTCCCTAGTTTCTGTTCTTTTTTCGGGGGTTTCTAAACTAAATTCTAATTAGAAGACAAACGCATTATCAAGCTGGAGATGAATAGTGATTTAGGCATTGGTTAAATCTGGTTAATCGCCTAGGGTGTGGTTATACAACCCTCCTTGTTCGCACGGCCAGGTACTTGATCCGGTGCCCCCGTATCTGGCTTGGAATGGGGCTAACGCTCTCATGCTGGTAACGTGAAGGCGGGGCGACGCATGCGCTGTTCGAGCATTGCCGGTTCTTGCTGGTTTCGTGGAAACGGTACTGCTGCGCGTTCTGCGTCTTTCGCTCGCGTCTTGATCGGCTCTCATCCGTGCTGTGCTCCATCGTTTTCTTTCCTCTTCTTCGGTGCCTGCTACAGCGTTTAATTTCAGCTGTCATGGACCCGAAAAATGTTTCCGCATCGTCTGGAGCTTCTCAGGACTCCGTGACGCCATCGGTCCCCGCGGCGTTGTCGGAGGAGCGTATTGTGGAGCTGATCAGGACAGCCGTCCGCGCTGAGGTTGCAAGTGCCCTGTCGTCCGCCTCGCCACCAGTTCCCAGCCCGGCTACATCCCTCGCCGCGACTATCCCGGGTAAGTCTCAAAGCGCGGGCCGGCTTATTAGCCTCTGCAGTTGTTCGCAAATGAGGTGGCAAAGTCATGCCGCCCGCGGGGGCCTTCTCTCTCCCTCCTTTTCTTTTTTCTCTCCCGTTCCCTGTCCCTTCTGCTCTCGCTCCCTCTCCTTCTCCCTCTCCCTCCCCCCCCCCCTCGCTATCCCTCGCTCTCCCCCCCCCCTCGTTTCTCCCACCCCCTCTCCTTTCCATCTCTTTCCCCTCTCTCCATCCCTCTGTCTCCCCCTCCCTCCCCCGCTTTCTCCCCCGCGGTCGGTCCATCCTCCTGAGTGTCTATGAGTGGAGTGCATCCGGGGATCAATCCCACTCCGCGGATGCGGTTGTGCAACCCACTCTGGGGGTTTTTTCGGGCGAGCAATCCCTCTCTGAGGGTATTCTCTGAAGCTGTCTCACTCTGGTGGGACTCGGTCATGCAAGCCCACCTGGGTGGGTTTCTGTCAGGCTATCCCACTCCGGTGGTAGTAGGGCGAGCCAGCCCACTCCGGTGGTATTCTGGTGAGTTATCCCACTCCGGTGGGGCTTTGTCGGGTAAACTCACTCCACTGGTAGTCCGTTGAGCTAACCCACTCAGGTGGGTCTCTGTCATGCAAACCCACTCCGGTGGTATTCTGTCAGCCTAGCCCACTCCGGTGGAACTCGGTCGTGCAAACCCACTCCGGTGGTATTCAGCCGGCCTACCCCACTCCGGTGGGACTCTGTCGTGCAAACCCGCTGTGGTGGGATCCTCGCAAGCTAGCCCAGTCCGGCAGGTCTCTGTCATGCAAACCCACCCTGGTGGTATGCTGTCGATTTACCCACCCCGGTGGGACTCTGTCGTGCTAACCCACTCCGGTGGTACTCTCTCGAGCTAGCCCACTCCAATCGGACGCTGTCATGCTAACCCACTCCGGTGGTGTTTTGTCAAGCTATCCCACTCTGGGGAAATTGTCAAGCTAGCCCACTGCCGTGGCACTCAATCGAGAGATCATTCCGGTGGGACTCTGTCGAGCATATCTACTCCAGTAGCCTCGGCGGAGCAAACCCACTTCAGTGGTACTGTTGGGTCGCGACCCCAATTCGGGGGTAGCCGGTTGATCTCCCCCGTGTCAGTGGCCCCTCATATGTTGTAGTGCAAACCCACTTGGGTGGTGCTGTACTCTCTTCATGTCGTCCCACTCCGGTGGTACTTTGTGCCCCCCCCTGCGGCAAACTAGCCCTCATCGGGGGCATGTAGCAGCTCCACTCTGGTGGCTCAAGCCGGTGGACTCGGTTGACCTACTAGATGGTATGTATGCAGCAAACGTGCTCCGGTGTTACATGCAGTAGTCCATTCTGGTAGTAGCGGATAGCAAGCCCACTCGGGTGGTGCTCATGCAGCAGTCTTGTTCCAGCATTCAGCCGCTGGCCCAGTGGGCAGGGGATTTTTTCTTAGGTAATCATTGATGATGGTGCCTTCTCCCTTGTGGGTTGGTGCCACGGTAGCAAGGTCTGCTATTTTGTGCTATGCGACTTGGCTTGGCTAACTGCAGTCATGCTCGTTTAACAAGCGGTCATAGTCGGTGGCTCGGTCAGTCTCATTTCAAGGCTCCTAGTCTTGAGTTTCCCTGTGTCTGCGCAATACCCTCTGTGACTATGAGGGGAGGGCCTGTTGTTGTACTCACTATACTTCAACGTTCAGTGCTCAAGGGGTTACATGGATTTCCTTCCTTGCCTTGCAGGCACAACTAGCGGAGCCATTGATCTCACGAGCCCATTGACTTCGGGTCTTACTCCGGTTCCACCAGCAACGGTAGCTGGTATGGACATAACCCCATCGTCAGTGTCCTCAGCCGCCTCACCGCTCCCGCCAATGAGCGCGCTGCTGTCGGCAGCTACCTCCTCCACCGCCTTCCTTCCTCCAAGCAAGCTGAGGCCACTGGTATACTCCCCAGCCCTCCCCCCAATACAGCCGAAGTCGCTGGAGAAGATTCGGGCGGGGTTGTATTTTGATCTAAAAGAACTGCTGCCTGACAATATGGCTCTAGTCCAGCACTTGAACGAGACTGCGATGTCCTCCTTCTCGGTCCCTCCTACGGGGGCTCGCATGAGGGAGATAAGTAACCCCCTCACCTGGGTGTACTGTTTTTTGTCCTTTATTGCGGCCAGAACAGACTGCAAGGCCACCCGCGATCTGGTGGCCTACGCTCAAATTGTTATCCAGCTGGCCCGCAAGCATGGTGGCTCTGGCTGGCTGGTGTACGATCAGCATTTCCGTCAGCAGTTGGCCGGAGGGGCAGACCTGGTCTGGAACAACATTAACAATTCATTGATGTCAGCCACGGTGCTTGCCCCCCTCCCGGATGACCCATCAGGCTCTGGTCGCACAGTCTGTCGACTCTGCCGAGGGGATGACCATTCGGTCCACGAGTGTGCACTGTACTCCCTCCAGGGTCCCTCTCCTCACTCTCAGCACATGGCTCATCCAACTCGTTTTAAGCCCAGGCCCGCTCCCTACAGGGGGTGGGAGTCGGTATGCCGCAATTTTAATAAAGGGCTGTGCACGCGGGAGCCGTCCCAGTGCAAATACGATCACGTCTGCATTCTCTGCAACAGGGCCGGGCATGGTGCCAAGGAGTGCACTGACAGGCCCAGTGGCAAAGGGAAGAGCAAGGCTGCCTCCTGGGCGCCACGATCAGCCATCAAGGGTTCCGCTGACCAGGGTTCCACCTGATAGTCGGATGGACTCGACGCTGGACTCAAGTGGCTCTTGTCATGCTTTTGACATAGTCTTGTTTACCTTGTGCTAATCGCATATTCCATTCGCATATCAGTCGATTGCTGTTCTTGGTTTTCTTTTCACAATGATTATTACTGTCTTACCGTGTGTTTGATATGCTGTCTGCATGGGTGGCAAACACCTCGTCGGGAAGCCAGAGTCTTCCAGAGTTGTTGGTCACAGGTCCCCAACCTCGTGAACTTGCTCTTTATACTGTGGGGGTCAAAAAGTAATCGTGGGGGAGTAGGTCAGTCGCATGCCTCGATGCTTGACTCTACGCTCTCTCCTTGGCAGGAGCCGCAGCAGGAATTGTGGCAGGGTCCTACAAGTATACAGAGGACCTTCTGGCACTTGAGGCGGCAGCTGGCCCCTCTACCTGCCCTCCCTCTTCGGTCAGCTCCCTCCCGTTAGCGGCTTGGGAACCCTACTTGGCCTCGCTCCCAGACCAGAGGTTCGCAGCCTCCCTGAGAAGAGGCTTTCAGAATGGCTTTCGCATTGGCGCGGTCCCCTCCCTTGTCCAGCATTCGTCCCCCTCCAATATGCCATCGGCAGCGGCCAACCCCATGGTAGTGGACAGGTATATTGAGGAAGAAAGGGAGAGTGGGAAACTCCGGGAGATCGTAGCTTCTCAAGAAGCGTCTCTTACCTACTGTAACCCCTTAGGCATCATCCCTAAGCCACACCAACCAGGGAAGTTCAGGCTGATTGTCAACCTGTCGTCGCCGGAGGGTGCTAGTGTCAATGATGCAATTTCACCAGAGCTAGCCGCCGTGCGATACACGACGGTGAGGCAGGCGGCCCTTAAAGTGGCCGCCCTGGGCAAGGGAGCACTGCTAGCCAAGATGGATCTCCACAGTGCCTACCGGAAGGTGCCAGTTCACCGGGCAGATCAGCGGTTACTAGGCATTCAATGGGGAGGCAAGATCTACCAGGACTGTGCCCTCCCGTTTGGTCTGCGCTCGGCTCCCAAAGTGTTTACGGCTGTCGCCGATGCATTGTCCTGGGCTCTGGTGTGCGAACATGTGACTAACACAATCCACTACCTGGATGACTTTCTCTTCTGGTCTGAAGCGGACTCTCCAGCTTGTGCTCATGCCCTGCATGTTGCCCATCAGCTGTTTGATTCTCTTGGGTTACCTGCCGCACCGGCCAAAACTGAGGGTCCATCAACCTGCCTCACCTTCCTTGGCATTCAGTTCGACACAGTGGCTCAGGAGCTTCGCCTACCCCAGGAGAAGCTGACCCGTCTCAAATTGACTCTTCGCCACTGGTCCGTATCTACCAACCCCACAAAGCGCCAGCTCCAGTCTCTAATTGGGATTCTGAAACACGCTGCCTCTGTGATCCGTCCGGGTCATCTGTTTTGTCGCCACATCATTGAGAACATGAAGAAGCCAAGAGCATTGGATCAACGGACCCGCCTCACCCACGGGGCCAAGTCAGACATCGCCTGGTGGCTCCTTTTTGCCGAGGAATGGAATGGCGTGTCATTCTTGCCTGGCTCATTACGGCTCTCGGCCCAGTCCCCTTGTGTGGTGTCTGACGCATCAGGCTCTTGGGGCTGTGGGGCTTACCTCGCTGGCCTGGGTTCCTGGTTTCAACTGTCCTGGCCTCAGGACTGGTCCGAAAAGAGTATCACAGTCAAGGAACTCCTGCCAATCGTGGTAGCCGCAGCTGTCTGGGGAAGAGAATGGACTCGTAAAGTTGTTCTGTTTCACTGTGACAATCTGGCAGTAGTTCACATCCTGAATGCCATGGCGGCCCGAGATCTCCGGCTCACACACTTCCTCAGTGTGCTATGCTTCATTGAAGCTCACTTCCAATTTGAGCATCGGGCTTGTCATGTTGCTGGTCGTGACAACACCGCTGCTGATGCATTATCACGTGACAATGCTGATGCCTTTTTTGCCATCTTTCCCCAGGCCCCCAGAGACCCAGTTCAGCCACCTCCAAGTCTGTTAGAGCTACTTCTCAGTCACGAGCTCTCCTGGACCAGTCCTCGCTGGAAATCTTTGCTAAGGAGCTCTTTGCAAGTGGCCTGGCGGGACGGACAAAGGCCTCGTACGCCTCGGCCCAAAAGCGATACATAGAGTTCTGTAACACCTATAACCTCCCAGCTCTTCCTCTCTCAGAACATTCTATTTGCCTTTTTGCTGCCTTTCTGGCACATCAAGGTCTTCAACCTCAAACAGTGTCATCCTACCTCTCTGCCATTCGTCATCTCCAGATCTCCGCTGGCTGCGAGGCTGTGAGCAGAGCCGGCTTTCCAAGGCTGCTGTATATCCTCAAGGGCATATCCAGGTTGCAGCCATCAAGTCCCAGATCGCGGCTGCCAATCACAGGTCAGGTGATGCGAGCCCTTCTTCTAGCGTGGAGTTCAGGTGTGATCGCTGAAGAATACGACGCCCGCTTGCTTTGGGCAGCTGCGTGTGTGGCATTTTTTGGCTTCCTCCGTTTGGGGGAGATGGTCCCACCAACCGGTAATTCCCCTGCCCCCATCCTGGTGGGTGATGTGAAAGTTCTCAGGTCGGCTTCCTCGTCAATGATACACATCCACCTCAAAAGATCGAAGACCGATCCTTTGGGCAAGGGCATCAACATCTTTCTTGGCGCAACGGGTCAGGACATCTGTCCAGTTACGGCTCTCTCCAACTTTCTCTCCGTCCGCCCAAATGGCCAGGGCCCATTGTTTGTTCTGGCTGATGGCGCCCCTCTGCTGCGATCTCAGTTTATTGAAAAGGTCAGAAAAGCTCTCTCTTATGCCAACATTGACGAAGGCAAGTACTCCGGGCACAGCTTTCGCATTGGAGCTGCCACATCTGCCGCTGCAGCTGGTGTCCCAGACCACATGATCAAGATGATGGGCAGGTGGGAATCCTCTGCATACTTGTTGTATCTCCGAACCCCCCGTGAGTCCCTGGCAGCCCTCTCGGGTCAGTTGATTGCACCGTGCGCATCTATGCATCCAGCACGTGTGGCTCCTTCCCAAGATGAGCGGCCGGCCTAGCCCAGTTCTTCCCCTCATCTCACAACAGTTGGTGTGTGTGGTGTGCTTCATGTTGTGTTCACGTATCCTTGTATTCTTCTGATCGTCATTAGTATGTTGTGTTCACCTATCCTTGCATTCTGCTGATCGTCATTAGTAGTTGCTCTTATTGGTGTGTCTGAGCTTAAGGGGATTTAATGGCTTAACCCTCGGTCTTCATCACTTACTCTGTCCACAGATTGGCGGTCGCTGGTCTGTCTGGGTCCATCCTTGACAGAGGTCTAGGAAGCGTTGCTAACACTGTAGCGTCACCATTTAAGCAGTAGAGTATAAGGGAAATGATAAGAGTGAGAACTAAGTTGGGCTCCATTGGGCACTCTCAGGCTCCGCCTGTCGGTCACGCCTTCAGGAGGTCTTATCCAGGAGGCGTGACCATCGGGGGGCGCGAGCAGGGGTGTGGCCTACGCGCTTAGGGCAACACTTCTCACATAAGCACCGTGTGCGTGAGCAGCCACGCCCAAAGGCCGTCATACGGTCGGCAGGACGTCGCTCTTCCGTTAACCCGGTAAGTGATTAATAGTGATTTAGGCATTGGTTAAATCTGGTTAATCGCCTAGGGTGTGGTTATACAACCCCCCCTTGTTCGCACGGCCAGGTACGTGATCCGGTGCCCCCGTATCTGGCTTGGAATGGGGCTAACGCTCTCATGCTGGTAACGTGAAGGCGGGGCGACGCATGCGCTGTTCGAGCATTGCCGGTTCTTGCTGGTTTCGTGGAAACGGTACTGCTGCGCGTTCTGCGTCTTTCGCTCGCGTCTCCCTCCACCCCTCCCTTTAGCTACAATTGGCGCACGTTCAACTGTTTTCCTTACTCCGCCTTGGGGTGCGTTAGCTCCCCTGGCGTGATCGCGTGGTCACTCTCAGGCTCCGCCTGTCGGTCACGCCTTCAGGAGGTCTTATCCAGGAGGCGTGACCATCGGGGGGCGCGAGCAGGGGTGTGGCCTACGCGCTTAGGGCAACACTTCTCACATAAGCACCGTGTGCGTGAGCAGCCACGCCCAAAGGCCGTCATACGGTCGGCAGGACGTCGCTCTTCCGTTAACCCGGTAAGTGATTAACAAGTAATACATTGTGAATGATTTGCACGGTACAAAGCGCATTTGTTGATTAAAAACACGCCCCGTTGGTGTGGCGTCCCACGCTCATTAGTTCGTAGTACGAATGGGTGTCGGGCAAGCTGTGGTGGAGTTCCTGGCCGGGGGTGTAGGTGGTGTCGCGTGCGTCTTGGGAGGTCAGCCGTTAGACACGGTCAAGGTGAAGCTGCAGGCTTTTCCCGGAAACTACAAGTCTTCGTACGACTGCATATGGAGAACGTACCGCCACGGAGGTCTCGTCTCGTTTTACGCGGGATCTTCTCCCGCTTTCATGACGAGTCTGATTGAGAATGCGTTCCTGTTGGCCAAGTACGACTCGTGTTTGGACGCTATTAGGTGGATTTCTGGAAAGAAGGAGTCCGAACACGTACCTTTATTCTTGCACGCATGCGCTGGTTCGGTGGCGAGTGTTCCCGCGACCTTCACGTGCGCGCCCCAGTGGACCGAATCAAGTCCGTGATGCAGGTTCAACGGGAACTGTCTACTGGTCATCTGGTTCGACAGAGAAGGTATGAAAATTGTATTTGTTGTTGATTTTTAACTTAGGTGGTGGAAAATTGATAAACAATTTTGTTTTCGTTGATTTTATTCGTATGTTCAACAGAAAGCTGAACTTTGTATATGTTCCAGGCTTTCTGGGAATTGGTGCTTTCTGCAGATAATGCAGCTTTTTTTAGGAATTCCTAGAAAGTGCTGGGCTTTCTAGGGCTCCCTAAAGCCTGAGCCGTAAATCCTAAACCCTAATCATAAAGCTAAACACTGAAACCTAAGTAAGCACTAAATTCTAACCCTAAAACCTAGACCCCAGAAAGCACACCACTTTCTGTGGATCCTTAGAAAGCCCGCCAATCTACAGCCTGGCAGGCTTTCTGGAAGTTCCTAGAAAGCGCTGTACTATCTGCAGAAAGCATAAATTCCCAGATAGTGAGGAACGTATATACATGTACTGAACGGTTCACAAATCATGTCAACTATACATGCGCTCTTCATACTAAAGTAACAACAGGTTTGGTATGGAATTAGCTGGTGTACAACTGCATATGGAATTCGCTCCCTTTTGAAATCATTGATTTATTCTAGGTAAACAATGCAACGAAAGTTGATGTATATAACTTTCCAACCTTTTATTCATTTCATTTTTGGCATCCTTTTGCAAAACTTGAGCTGCTGTGCATTTATTAACATCATTGCGTAGCAACTCAGTGTTTCTATTACCTCATTGTATGCAGAAAATCACATTTCAGGATCATTGTTGTTGAACACAATGGTCGTTGAAAGAACTATTATTTTAGGTCTGAAAAAGTTTTAGAAAAAGGAATTATACAGTCACAGTAAACAAGTTTGCAGTCACATGATCAGTTTTTTCCTTTATTATAGAATCCATTAGGAGCTATATTTGGTTGTATAAGTTCCAAATCATTTGTATTCAATGAAGTTTAATGATAATTTAACACAGTTAATTGAAGGAGCAACCACGTCACTACCGGTAAGTATATTTGTTACACAACAAATTATGCATGCAAATACTGGAACATTTAAGTGCCCCTTTCGCTCCGTGTAATTGTTGTCTAGTTCCAATAACACGGAGTACAACAGTCACCTAAATGTTCTCGTATTTGCGTGCACATTTTGCTGCATTAGTTGTAGGTTGTGGAGTGAGGGAACTGTCAGTACCTCTTGTAGTTTAGCCATCGCTAAGGATAGATTAGGAAACTGGCTGACCTTGTGGAGCAAGTAAACCTCCAAACAACAAGGAGAGAGGTCCAGAAGGATGTCAAGGAATGGAGCCAGCATGGTCCCTTTTTATGGTTATTTTGTTTCTCAGAATGGGGGTGATGTATGAGTTACAATCACGAGATGGAACGATCAGCACTAATATGGGTCACATGTGGCTGGCCTTAATGTATGCATACTGCTAGGTGTGATATGAAGTCCAGACATGCCAAGTAGCCCACCTTTCGTAGGTTGGCCCACTTTGGTAACAGCCAACCTGCCTATTGCAAGGCAAAATCCACATTCAGACATTGCACAAAGTCTGGATACAGAGACGCGACAATGTGTAGTATCCCGATATGCTATTGAATCGGCGTGATTAATAATATGCTCTACGTCTACGTAGAGTTGAACACTCATTATAAATTCCTGTATTTAGGTTTGCCTCCACAATGTATGGCATTTGTTGCGGAACTACCTTCTCGGGCATCCATGGCTCCAGATTTGAAGTATATAGCAAGCACATTTCATCGTGCAGTTATTTAAAGCAAATCCTGTGACGATTGCATTTAAGACAGTCAAGTTATTTGCGTTTTTGCACTGATCAACTCAACATGGACGTACTATTATTGCCCGTTTATGTATTTGACCAGCTTTTGGTCTCTGGACTTTGGCCTGCGAGACTAGACTTTGGCGTGTCTGGAAGTCAAGCACGAGCGACGACAGACATTGATTTGACCACATGTATTGGTCACACCCATTTCGAGGTCACGGCCTGGGCACATTTTCCCATGGCTGTTGGACAGGCCGCAGGTAATTTTTTGGCCCAGGGATTAGGCGGTCTAGCGTGTTTTTCCGCTGGCCAGCCCCTGGACATGGTGAAGGTGAAGATCCAGGCCTTTCCCAGATATTACACATCCGCATACGAC
>CAWUPZ010000106.1:0-12131 GCA_963924555.1 Crambe crambe
GTTGCTGTGGTTCAGAGTCGCATGCTCGCTATGTTGCTTACCATCGTCCGTCATGAGTACTCGTACTGGTGTATCAGGGGACCGCTGTTTGATGGAGTGAAACAGCAATGTCACCACTTCTGTAGTCTCTTGATTGCTAATGCACCATGCCACAGGATGTCCTGTATAGTCAATTAAAAGTGATATAATTTAGGCATACACTTAATTTGTACTGAAAAAAACATATACGAACCTTGTCCGTACTCATCAGCAACCATCACTGTGATGAGTTTAAACTTGTATGCATTAGTGCCATGTGTGGCATCAATGCACAGCACTTTGCTAGCATGATCTCTGTATAGCTGTTTCTGGAACTCTGTTTGTAGAGCCAGGAGGAATGACTCTCTAGGCAGAGTTGGATATGAAGGGTCAATTTCCTGCTGGTGCTTGTACAAAAGTATCGGATCGTAAGGCTCCTGTTGCAGCTCTCGTACAAACAGGTCCACAGATGTAGCATCCTCTTGGTTCCGAATGACTGTCAAGTCTTTGACTTTTACTCTAACATTGGCTATGTCTTGCTTGATGATGAAGTGTTTCCTTTTTGCTTCTGCCTCAAACTCCAATGTTTGCTCTGATGTCTATAATTACAACAGTGTACTAGGGGGAAAAAGTTTCTGAAAAAACTTCATTTGGAGTAGGGATGGAGCTGAAAAAAGTACAGAAACAAGACCGGGTTAGAAAGCCTCAAGAACCCTACCCCACTTCGGAACGATGCCGGCCCCCTCTCTGGCCTCCAACGCAATGCACTTGCATCCCTAGTTCACTTTGTTGTGTGTGAGCAACAAAGTGAACTAGGGATGCAAGTGCATTGCGTTGGAGGCCAGAGAGGGGGCCGGCATCGTTCCGAAGTGGGGTAGGGTTCTTGAGGCTTTCTAACCCGGTCTTGTTTCTGTACTTTTTTCAGCTCCATCCCTACTCCAAATGAAGTTTTTTCAGAAACTTTTTCCCCCTAGTTTCTGTTCTTTTTTGGGGGGTTTCTAAACCAACTTTCAAAATACAACTCGTTTCACCTCCAAATTCGATATCACACTGAAGACGACGTGTTGATCGCTAGCAACGAGATAGCCTCTGCTACTCACGTCCCAACACGACATCACACTGCAGACAAACGCGTTCATCGCTAGCGACGAATGCGTTTTGTGCTGGTCCGGAGACGAACACTTTTGGCGCTGGAGACGAGCGCGTTTCGCGCTGGAGACAAGTTGAAAACGTACGTTCGAACTCCAGCTACACACACACACAGCTAGCTACCAGCGACTTCCAAACGATCTCCAGCTACACACACACAGCTAGCTACCAGCGACTTCCAAACATAACTTTTTTCGAGATGATCGCTAGTCACAGCTACTCACCTTCAAACACAGGCGCTATCGCGTTGCGGAGATCCAAAGGTATCTAGATGCGCAACGGCGTCTTCCGTGGCACTAAGATGGTCTTCAACATCAAGTAAATAGAGAAAACTGTAGTCCAACTTCTGCTTGCTGGCAGTTGCCTGCTAAACTCGTCGCACACTGTAACACACGCGTTCAGTAGTCCGGGTGTGGCCTGACTACGTGCCACACCCGGATTACGTAAACAGAAGCCCCAGAAGTCGACGAACACGCTCGTCTTGCATACTCGGGGACCGTTTCTTGGCCGTAGCTCTCCAGTCGTAGCTCGTACGCCGCCCCAAACCAGAAAAGGAAGATGTTCGGTCGCAGAGAAGTCGTTTGGTATGTATAATATTTGCATACACCGTATAGTTTTCGAGTTACGCGTGACAGAAGAAGAAGAAAGGAAGAAGAAAGAAGAAAGAAGAAAGAAGATGAACAAAATTGACTTTTTCGCGTTTGGTTTTCTCGGCCTTGTTAAAGGTTAGCGGAACTTGTAGAGTAGATTTAGCAATAGAATAGCCAAGAGAAGTAGTCTGTAGGCATTTTGCACTCCTCTGCTTTGTTTTTCTGGGGGCTGCTCCTATACCTTATGTACAGGCGGCCATTTTAAACCTCCTCCATCCCTAACTAAGAAGTACTACCGTACTTCTTGATAGTGCAGGATACTGCATAATGAAAAGAAATTGAGACACTCAACAGCTAAAGGGATCGGACCATGTTTTACACCCGTCGATATTAAAACAGTATATATTTGTGAATGTTTATTAGAATTAAGTCGACATACATGTACGTCAATTGCTTGCAACAGTTCAACTGTATAGAGTCTTTTTCAAGCACACATCCGAACATACATGTAGATGATGTAAAAATATACATTCATACATATATGATGTAAAATAAAAATAGACATGTATGAAGTAAACATATACATTCATTCATAAACGTATATTTTTACATTGTGTATGTTCGGATGTGTGCTTGAAAAGACTCTACAGAGTGGAAACGTTACACACAATTGACGAATGTTGATTTATTTCTAATAAACATTCACGAATATATACTGTTTTGGTATCGATGGGTCCAAAACGCATTCTAATCTCTTTAGTTGTTGAGTGTCTACAACGCCCTTGTGGCTTATTGATCGTGACTGCTTTGGCTTCGGATTGTCATTGAGTCTTCTGATTTGCTACAAAATTTGAGACCCAATATATTTGCTAATTTTGCAAATGTGACCTTAAGCATGAGTCTTGCATCTGCGGAATTGCTGGCCAACATTAACCACACTCCTCCAGTCACCTAAACATACTTGGTATGGTTTAGTCACTATAGTGAAGGCATTATATGTCAAAGGTATGCAGCATTTTGCAAAAATATGAAGTCATTAATACATGTACATAATGGAACAATTAGAAAAATATTGGCCCACAAAAATTTTTACTGCATGGTATTTTAACGTATAAATTTATTTCTGCATGTACAGTTACTGTAATGTTATGGTGTAAATATGTAGCCTAATTTTTGGTGCACTGTACCTTCCATTATCCTCTCAGAAGGAATCCCACTGCTGAGCTTGATGGCTATCTCCTCATGGACACATTTAGGAAGAGGGAGGTAAGCGTCTTCACATGATCCTGGTTGATGGTTGGTGTGGGCGGTGATGAACATGACTGTCACACGTCCATCACCATAGTAATCCACATACATCCTCCAAATGCACGTATCATTGAGCTTCTTGGTATCCTTCTGGTGGGGGCGTTTTTGTCCTGTCTTTGTTGGCCTTGCACAGCTACGGAAGTCGCCATCTCGGCAGCATACAAAATACGTCCTTGTCATTGCCCCCCCCTACACATGAAAGGAAACAAACAAAATTGAAGTTCGCACGTTTGGTTTTCTCAATTTTGGGAAAGGTTAGCGGAACCTGTACAGTGGATTTAGCAATAGAATAGTAAAGGGGTATAGTGTGTAAGCTCTTTGCACTCCTCTGCTTTGTTTTTCATGGAGCTACTCCTATACCTTATGTATAGGTGCCCGTTTGAACCTGCCTCATCCCTAACTAAGAAGTATTATAGTGCGTCCACGTTGAGTTGGCATGTAAAATGTGAATAACTTGGCCGTTTTACAGGCAATCATCATGGGAATGGTTTCATCAATTGTGCGCATGAAGGATCTTGCCATACTTAAAATTTGGAGTCAGCGAAGTGTGGGAAAGTACTAAAACAGAAAACGCCATACATTTTGAACTGCACACCTTTCACATTTTTCACATTCTAGCACATCCAGCAGCCTTTGTTAGCGTCTAACTCAACATGGAGATTCACATGACTCCATGTTTTTTACACCATGCAGGTGAGAAATTTCATGCTTCAGATACAGCAAATTTAACACTGAAATTTATAATGAACTGCCAGCTCAACATGGCTCCTATACTATAATTCTTCTTAAGTTTTTGGCTGCTTTTACTACTAAGTCAGTATAGGGCATAGTGTATAATCGAAATGTAGTTTTCTACACTTCATTTGTATGAAAATAAATGCACAGCGGTGAGTTTCACACAGATAGCTAGCATTTTTCTTTGTGATATCTAGTGTACCTTCTGATGTAGGTGAGGGTTTGTACTCCTTTTCCTTGGTATAAAATGTGTGTGTGCGCTCTTCCTCTTGCTCCTTCCACAAGTTAAATGCAGTGGTAGAGTCAAACTCAAGCTCTTTGGTGCCTAAAACGAAGTAGAAATGAAGCCAGAAGTATACACATATCATGTGTAATCAATAACGGTATTACATGTATATGTATGCTACATACCAAGGTTGTTCCCATGCACTTCTTCACAGTGCCTTCTCATCTCTAGGAATGTGTGGTATGACGGTGCGTTGGGAGATGCAGAGTGGACAGCGAAGCCTCTTTTGCTGTCTGGTGACTTCTATGTTGTGCTTCTCCCAAAGATGCTTCTTGAGACGTTCTCCACGTGAATATCCATTTCCACACTTAGAACAGATGAAAGGCTTCAGTTTCTTCAACTATTAACACCCACAACCCGATAAATAATATATGTACATATTTTGTGTGTGGTTGAATACTTTCTTGATCACAATTATCACTTACCTGTGCATTTGTTTTGGCTTTGAAAGTGCTAGTCTCGCCTTCTGGGACTATTTCCTCATTTACTGATGCGTTCTTATCTACGTCAGTATCTTGAGGAGCATTGTGAGCCTCTATTGCATGACTCTTTCCATAAGGCTCTGTTGAATGACTCTCATCATCCCATGAACATGCTACTAATGGAAGGACTTGCAGCGACAACCTTGAAACACTTAAGGAAGTCTCGTAGTGCTCATCTTGGGATGGACAGGAGTCCATTGGTTCACAAGTGCTGTGAGGATTTTCGTTTGGACTTGTTCCAGGACTCCCACCATCCAGTAAAGGTGGTACCAGTGGAAACACTTGCAGTGAGCAGCTTGAAGCACTCAAAGATGTCTCCTCACAGTGCACATCAGGGGACAGTGGTACCATAGATAGGTCTTCTACTGATAAACTTGAAGCGTCCAAGAATGCCATGGCAGTACTAGTGAATTTTGTTTGCAACTGCTCCAAATGGGTAAAGAGAGTGCGCTGGCTTGGATCTTTCGAATTACGCGCCAATACTACGCGGGTGAATGATTAACAGTAGTTAGACGTGTATCACGTGATTTTACTGTTGCCAAGCAACGTTGCCTAGCAGCGCTTAGCAACGGCCGTTCGGCTTTCGGGAATATAACGGAATTCATTTTCATTTCGTTGCATTTGTTTTCCGTTGCGTTTTCGTCCCGCGTGTAGCTTTCTGTGGTGTTTGGGTTCAATTGCACTTCCATACGTCAAGGCAGTATAGCTTTCCTCAGGCTCCTCCTTTCACTTATACCAATATGGAAATGTGCAGTTTGTATATTCAATGATTTCGTTTAGCGTTGTTGATCTTCCGTTTCGTGTGCGTTCATTGTACGTCTTGTGTGCGTTCATCCTCCCTTTTTCGTGCATTCATCCTCCCTTTTTCGTGCATTCATCCTCCCTTTTTCGTGCATTCATCGTCCGTTTCCCGCCCGTCCTTCAAGCGTTCACCGTTTGCAGTGGCGATCCCAGGATTTCAGCAATGGGGGTGCTCAAAGCATGCTGAAAGTAAGGAACGCGCGCTTTAGCGCGCGCGAATTTTTGCCCCGCCCACTTGAGTAGCTTCTTCCCTGGCCAGCGGTTCAATGAGCAATGATAATTAATCCAATTAAACAACTGCTTGGCTCTGATGGGGGTGCTCAAGCACCCTGAGCACCCCCCTGGGAGCGCCGGTGGTTTGTACACCGTACTTTCAAGCGTCCGTTTTGCGCTAGCGTTTGAGTTCAACGAAAACGGAACGGGAACCTTGTATGATCGCTACTGTACCTAAAAATGTCGTAATCTACGTAAGATCGTGCCTATTATTCTCGTATTATTCTTAGTCTCGTAAGTCACCGATTGTTCTCAAAAGTATTCCGATATAATTAGCGCAGGCCTACCCATGGGTAAGCATAATGGCTATAGTTAGGTACATGTGATTAAAATATTAAGCCTGGGAGAGGGACACCCATTGTGTAAACTGTGAAAAGGCTATACTGTTATGAATATTGGTACATCGTAAAATTGTGGTCGCAAGCTTACGATGGGTTGTTGCAGGGTACTATAGTGAGTTAGATACTCTCCGTAGCTCTCTCTCTATTATATACTCTTGGTATTACGTACCATACCTATGCATGTCACACCGCGTGTAATGCAGAAAAAAAAGAGTGCAAACAAGTAATGAAAAAGTTTTTAACAAAACAGGGCAATTAGGACTGCCACAAAAAGAACAGAAACAAGGGGCTGACCTGCAACGCAATGCACTTACAGTTACATCCCTAATCCACTTTGTGCAGTTATACGACAAAGTGAACTAGGGATGTAAGTGTATTGCGTTGCAGGTCAGCCCCTTGTTTCTGTTCTTTTTGTGGTAGTCCTAATTGCCCTGTTTTTGTTAAAAAGTTTTTCATTACTTATATATATTACGTTTACAATGTATATATTAAAATAATTATAAAAATTGCTGGGAAGCACAAGGTGACTATAATAAACGAACAAAATTGATCAACATGGTTCCGGGATACAGCGAAACAAGGACTAACTTATTTATCTACGAAGTACAAAAATGGACTTGAACAATACAAGATTACAGCTATATATATATATATATATATATATATATATATATATATATATATATACATATACATATATATATATACATATGAAATATAAGGGAGAGCACATAACACTGACTTATATATATATACATATGCATACTATACACGCAACTAAACGTTTCTGCAAACGTTCGTACACAGAAACATCTCGCACATAGTGCAGGGATGTTCAAAGTTGTTCATTCACATGCAATAGCATGGGCTCACGAAGCTCCGTAAATCGCACACTTGATAGCCCTACGACTGTGCTAGTGACAGACTTATCGTCAGCATTGGGATTGTCAGCAACTTGAACTTGCTTCTGTGCCATCTTCTTCCAGAGAGTCTTGTACTTTTGTCTTGCTGTCTGCTCAAGGCGTACAATGAACGAACGGTGCTTTATTAGGAATTGGTAGACATGAAATGATGCAATACATGCCAGAGAGCAAATCACCATCAGCTGCACAACATTTCCTTCTACGCTTTGAACGTCGTTAGGAGCGAAGAACAGCCCCAGTAGCAGTAGGCACACCAAGTACATCATTTCTAACGCGTTGAGGAACTCAATTTTGTACACCCGAACGAAAGAGAGAATGGACATGACGAACAGACAAACCCACGCTAGCACGCTAAGGATGGCGACTTGATCGTTATCCAATGCAGCAAAGAGGGCTAGCACGCATCGAGCAAGTAACAGCACTCCAGTCCACGAACGGTACTTGTCCTTGTACGGACCGCCGTACGCGTCGTACCACGGCTTCAGTCTCATGTGCCACGAACTCCAGCACTTGATTCCAGGAAGATACCTCTCCATGAAAGGAAAAAGTAGCAGGAACAATGTAAACAGTATGAGAAAAGGAGCAAAAACTCCTACGCCTATCCCGAAGAGAACGCTGTGGCAACCGGAAGTGTAATTGACGTTACCATCCACATACCAGACGGTAAAGTTTTCGCATTTGGACATCGATGCGTTTTGATCACAGTCAGCGACAACGATTGTTGCTTTATGCAAGATCAAAATCGTAGTATGGAGAAATTTTGTGTAGGAGAGTAGGAGTAGCGTGGCCAACACTGGTACAGCTTTGGAACCAATCAGTAAAGATACTTTCCCGGACAGTAGACGGACGACTCGGATGGATGACAGGCCAGACCACTGCCCCGCTTTGCAAATGACAATTATCAACACAACAATACTCAATAAAAACAAAGGGAATGCAAACTGGAGGCCAATCTTCTGGCAGGTCGACATTCCACGAATAAAGCATGAAGGTATGCCTAGATCAAGATTGACCCACGATATAGTCAAGCGGACTAAAGAATAGAACCTGTCCGATCTGAATATTGGCTCATAGATCTTAACGATGTTAACGAAGAAGATGAAGCCGTTGATGGTTCCCATGGAGACAGTCAAATTTAGGCCTATCAACAACGCGACCAAGCCAATTCCAGCAAGAAAAACATCCCAAGATGACGATAGGTAGTTGCCAGACCTTCTCCGTGCAGTTGTGACATTCGTTTGAACCCAGCGTCAAACTGTATCCAGGTAAGCAGTCACCGCAAAGAACGCCGCTTCTTTCATAGTTACACTGCTCGTTGGGGTTGTCGATTGAAAATGCGTCATCGTTGCAGTAATCAAAGGGACAGTTATCAGAGATCATGATGGAATCATTCCCTGGGAAAATCCAGCTGGTGATGTTTCTTTGTATGGTTTTGCTAGTGATGTTACACGTGGCCAGACGTTGAATCGAAGTTGAGCAGTCACAGATGCCTTTTTCTGACAATTCAAAGCCAGGAGGACATGGTTGTACTGTTATTTTAATCAGGACGGGCGTGTTCACTACACTACGCAGGCTTTCATCTGCAATGATAGCACTAATGATGGCTTCTTTAACCACTTCTTTTAATTCCAGCTTTTGAATCACCGTTGTGCATTGTGCTGAAATGTTTTGATACTTAACGCTGACACCTGCAGTATCTGGAGAATTCGAAGTGAGAACAATATTGTAGCTGCTAAGAGAAATGATCGCTGGTGTTAGTCCGTTTTGCTCGCCAATCGCTGCTACTGTAAAATTGAATTCTTGACCGGGAAAATGTTGAGGTATGACATGCGTCATATCTTCTTCGTTAGTGTTCACGCAAGAGTCATTACAAAGAACAAGTCTTACGGGATCAGAAGAAATTATGGTTTGATTACACATGGAATGCACGTTGATGAACTCCGACACCTTTAGTGTGGTTTTACCATTAAAGAGGGGAGGAATGCATTTTTCTAAGTACGCGCCATATAGATCCTGACCACTGTTTTTAGCACTGTTCCGGGTGACCTCCAAGAGTGGCTGAACACCTTTACTGACTGAGGAAACAAAACAGAAGTAAACAGCCCTGCGAAAAGATGGAGTGTCATATAAGATAATGTCTGGAGACACATATATTCCACCGCCAAACATCGCTGCAAAATTGTTTGAAATTCTTAATCTAGTGGAATAATCTAGAACAATGAAAGAATTCGAATATAAAGCCATTCCTCCGCCGTTGAGTCCGGAGTTATTTGTCAAGGTGATGTTGCCCTGAAGGAAGGCAGTGCTCGCAAATAGAACAATTCCGGTGACTCTGTTGTTTTTAATAGTACAATCAGATATGGTCAAATTTCTAAGCCAGACAAGATATATTGCCGCTGGATTAGCCGTATTGTCAGCGTCTAGTTCCCCTCCGAAGTTTTCAATAGTGACGTTGTGTATACGAGCAGTTGCATAATTTTTTTCTGATCCCACCTCCGGACTAGAATCAAGAATACTTATTCCAAAAATGCCACCCCCATTACCAGTCACTAAGACCGAGTCTATATTGATACTAGTACCTTGATAGTTATCCAAATATAAAGAAATTGCACTGTGATCTGATTCATTCACTATTATTCTGCTGTTGAAAATATTAATAGTTGCTTTTTCATCGAATTCCATGTCATATTCTGAGCAATAAAAGCCATTTCCATTTCCATTCAAAACAGTCTGGTTTAATGTAACACTTCCGCCTTTCAAAGTACAAAAAATGCCGGCGAGTGGACAGCTACTGATTTGTGAATTCGATATCTCCACTGACGACGTCCCTTCCAAATAAATACCATGTTCGCAGTTTTCGATCGTAGATTTCGTGAGTGTGAATGGTTGAGAGGAAAGCACCAATAAACCCAGAAAAAAACCGTCCGTGATAATGACATTTCTAACAATGGCGTTTACGGTTATATCGAAAGCGAGAGCAGAATAACAGTATGCGATTGCAATATTCTCAACAACTGTAAAATTGCTGTTGCTCACGTGTATTCCCCCAGGATTTCCTTGACATTCAATCTTAGTCATACCCGTTGAACTTTTGTCCCTGTTTATGAGGTCTTTCCCGCCAAGAAGGGTGATGTTCCTCGAATTTTTCAGGTTCCAGAACCCAGAGAGGTTGTGCATTCCAGGTAGGATCCAGAAAACGACGTTAGATAGTTCGTTGGTGTACACTCTGGTGTAATAGGAAAGAGTCTCACAATGCGTGTCATTAGGACAGTCCTGCAGGGTGGGTGCGATCATATACATCTGACCGCTTTCGGGTCCTCCTCCCGATCCTGCTCCACTGGCAGACGGTTGCGTTGACTGCGACTCGCTGTAGGGACACAGCAACGAGACCATGAATGAGAATACCAAAAAGGTAGCAAAGCCGTCACTAGATGATGCCATTTCAAACGCGAGTGTTCGCTATTGGCTTCAATAAAGCCATGCAGGCAAGCTACATTCATTGTTTCTAATTGCGGCGCCCGCTTATATATACTGAAACAATCGAGGCATTGTACGTTATCTCAGAAGTCATCTCGAGTATGGTTCGAGCAATTCTCTTCAGGTGAATGATTTTGTTTACGTATGCGATATACGTTTGACCTCGTATATAATGTATATATAAAGGGAAACCAGCCTCCCTGTATGATACCACGAGTCCAGACTGGTGGCCATTCAGTTTGAATCTATATAGGCTATGCATTTCCATTTCCCGCATGACAAGGAACGGTATGTCCATCTGGAGACCTGCAAAATCCGACGAGTCAATGATGCTTACGTTGTGGATACACTTTAAGATGGCACAGATAATGAAACTGATATCAAATGTCAGACCTGCATGTTTGCCTGTGGTAGATGTTGCATGTCAGACATGTGAATTAAAGTATGACAAACGCAGAATAACTGCAACAGCTACAGTGCAATCAAACATCTATAAAGTTTCATTCATTGCTTATGCCTGAAGTCAAATGAACAAAAGTTGAATTTTACACCAGTTTAATAACAAAATACATAAAGCACTGTGTCCACACACGTATACATACATCTTATATAGAGAAGCACAATGTACATCAACATGTGCATGACATTGTACATACAAGGTTTGCACAGTAACATACATACAAAGTGTAGTGTGCATGTCAAATATTACAAAGTTATTGTTACAGGACAGTCAATCCAACCAAGTTATTGTTACAGTACAGTCAAGCCAACAAGGTTATTGTTACAGTGCCTGCAGTCAATCCAGTGTTCTACACTCACCCTTCATAAGCTCGACCCCAAGCTTCAAATACATAACGATAAGGAGCTCTTCTCTCTCACTGGGGATATCGAGGCACTGGTTGAGGGTCAGGTGTTTCCATAGGAATGTGCTCCACCCATAGCAAACCCCATTCAGTAGGCAAACCATCTGAGACATGTGTGCCATCAGTGCCTGTCACCTCAGATCAAGTGGCCTGGTGACAATGGTGCAGCCGATTGACGTGAACAACTCAAGTTCGTCTTCCATCTTTGATTTCCACACTAAGTTTAGCCTTGAGAGACATAACTGTTCACTCCCCCTCCCACCGAGAATCCAACTTCTTCGCAGTTGGTATTGAGAGCCACACGAGGTTGCCGATCCTGAATGACCATGTCGTGGAGTGCATGTCCATCAAAAGTAGACTTCGGATACTCTGCTGTAGCTGCCAAGTTGGTGTCAACAAAGTCTCAAAGTTCTGCCAACTTGGCAGACAGGTGGGTGTACGTAGGACTCAGGGACAAATGCTGTTGAACAAAGAAGGCCCGTTTGTCTTGGCTGTCTACCATACATAAGCATGAATAGGGTGACTCTAGTAGAAGAGCTAGTGGATTGATGTGTGGTATGCATGCAGAACCAGTATAGATAAGGAGCGGTGTCACAGGAAATTCTGCCGCTAGGAAATATTGCCGTGGCGGCAAAATTTCCTAGGATATTTGGCCGCTCTATTTCAACGTGGCTAGCAAATTTCCTTGGAAATTGTGAGGCTATCCAGAAATACTGCCGCTTATCAACACATGGCTCGAGTACTGAGTTGAGTGTTGTGTGTTGTTGCTACTTGTGTTATGGATTACCAGCCAAGATGGATGTGAAACAGTACAAGACACTCATTGACTACTTGTGTACTGGGAAGTTTCCTACGGAGAACTTTCTCGTCAAAGATGGTCTTCTT
>OZ004599.1:0-19532 GCA_963924555.1 Crambe crambe
GTCCAGATAACTTAATGGGTAGAGTGAAACACTGAAAATGTTTAGGTTATGGGTTCGACTCCTATTTTGGGCAAATCCTTTGATTTTGGGGAGGGTATAAAATTAGGGGCGTTGTTAATACATGTTTGGGTGAGAACCCGAAAAAGTGAGGAGTATCCTATTATCAGCCGTTTATGCTAGAGGGGGTGATCTGCATAGTGTAATAGACGATTCTGGGATCGTATTAGGCTTTAGAGGTGTAAGCTTCTTGTTTCTTCTTATGGGAGAGGCGAGTGGTTACTTTATTTGGTTAAATAACTGGATGGATCTTTGGTGTAAAATTGAGGGTTTCATCTTCTTAACGGGAGATGGGGGTAAATCTCTAAGTGTAGATGCGCAGTCGAGAGACCACGCTTCCATTGAAAAAAGGGGGAGTCTTAAGTGAGGCAGCAGTAGCGAATTTTGTGCAATGTATGGAAGTATGACACAGAGATGTTCCCGGACGGCTGTCCAATACACGTGCCAGCAGACGCGGTTATACGTGAGGCTGGAGTTTTTACCGCGAAAGGCGTAAAGGGTATGTAGGTGTGAGATCATGTGTTTTATGATTAAGGGGTTTTAAGAGGGTAATAAGAATGGCTTATGGAGAAGTGGAATTTGTGGATATAAGTTGGAATACCGAAAAGATAGTAGATTTACTGGTTAGAACCTAAGCTGATATACGAAAGTAGGGGGAGCAAACAGGATAATAACCCTGGTAGTCCTTACTGTAAACTCTGTTTTTGTGATTTTTAGAATTTTTTTAAGGGAGTTTTAGGGATCTAAGATAACTCAAGAAGAAACCGCCTGGAGACTACGATCGCAAGATTAAAATTTAAAAAATTTGGCGGTTCATTGGTTCAATTAGAGGAGCGTGTGATTTAATCCGATGATCCGCGTATAATCTTACCAAAACTAGAAGGAGTGTAGATTGGATATGAGTTATCACACTGATTCAGGTGTTGCATGGTCGTCGTAAGTTTGTGTTTTGAAAGAAATAGAACGGGCTACACCTTTATTTTAAGGGACAAGTCAGGTCGTTATGACCCTTATGTTTTGGGCTACCCATGCGCTACACTTTTTTATATACAATTACTGAATACGGAATTATTTTTTGGAAAGAGTAAGGGGGTAAGTAAAAGTAAAAAATCGAAGTATTCTTTGAAATAGAGAATAGGAAGAGGGATTTAATAGTAATCGAAAAGTAGGGAGTTTCGGTGAATAATTTCCAGTGTTCGTACAAATCGCCCGTCATCTTAACCAAAGAGGGGGTTTCAAAAGGGTTAATGAAGGAATGAAAGTAAAAATTCGTTAATATATTGGAATGAAAATATTCTGTCTGAAGATGGGATTCTCAACATTGTGGAGAAAAGATTCATTTTTGATTTAATTTGAAGAAAAAATTTTTAGGTCGAGAAAGTCGTAACATAGTAAGGGTATTGGAAAATGCTCTTGGATAAAAGTACGTATAGTTTAGTTTGGTAGAATAAGTGATTTCCAATCAGTTAGCATGAGTTCAAGTCTCATTATGTATATTTATTATATTTGTTTGGTTGGGTGAAAATAAGAAATTTCTTTTAGACCTTTAGCTTAGTGGGTAGAGTGTCGTGTTTACACCACGAGTGGGGAAGTTCGAGTCTTTTAGGGTCTTCTTAAGAGGAAGAGTTTATTAGAATAGGCTAGTATAAACGAGTGACGAATGGATGGCTAGGATATCATAAGGGGGCGTGAGAGACGAAAATTGAGAATTTTAAATTAAGTACCCTAATAAACCCTTAGGAATTGAAGCATCTTAGTACTGAGGGGGGACGCAAATCAAGCGTGACTTCGTGAGTAGTGGCGAGCGAAAGCGAGTGAGAAACCATTTCTTAAATTCAAAGAGGGTAATAGGCCCGTGAGAGGGGGGTGGAAGGGTCATCCTTTAGAGGGTGGTTTTTTCTTTTTCAAGAGTAAGTAACTGGTTGTTACTTTTAAGGAAAGAGTAGAATTATTTGAAGATAGGTGTACCATGTATCTAAAAGTTATAATTATGGTATACCGAAAGTGTAAAGTACTGTGAAGGAAAGCTGAAAGAGAGTGAAATAGACTTGAAATTAGTTATTTATAAGCAGACAGTGTTTGTTGTACCTTTTGCATAAGGGGTTCGCGAGTTAAATATTTGGTAAACTTAAATTGATAAAGGAAGGTGTAGTGAAAACGAGTTTGAAGAGTGCAGAAGTCAAATAGAACCCGAAACCAAGTGATCTAGTTATGGACAGTTTGAAGTTTTCTGAAATGAAAATGGAACAGCGAACCGGTGATTGTGGCAAAAATCTCGGATGATCTGTGATTAGGGGTGAAAGGCCAATCGAACTTGGAGATAGCTGGTTTTCTACGAAAATTATTTAAGTAATGCGTTGTTTTTGATTTTACATGGTAAAGCACTGAATAGACGGATCTATATTGGAGACATATGGAAGAAGTTGAAGCAGACTTTGAAAGTGTGAGAATAGGGACAATAGGCAGACCGTGAGCGAGAAGGTTAATGGTCAAAAGGGGAATAGCCCAGATCAGAAGTTAAGGTCGTTAAGTAAACTAAGTGTAAAAGAGGGAGATTGGGGGTAACGATAAGGAAGTAGGCTTAGAAGCGGTCATCTTTGAAAAAGGACGTAACAGTATACTTATAAGATTAGTTGATCTCGAAAATAAGGTGGCTTAAGTTTACACCGATACTCTGAAGAAAATTGATGGCATGGTATGTCGTTAAGGTTGTGGTAGTAGAACGTTCTGTAATAAATGGATTATTACGAGAGTTAATCTGAAGTGATAATGCGAACATGAGTAAAAAATAGTGTGAGAATCGTTATTCATGGCCCAAGGTTTCCAATCAAGAGATATTCCGGATTGGGTTAGACAGTCCCTAAGAAAGAAAGGTTGTAAAAACAATGGGGAGAGAAGAAAGGTAAGAAATTATTTTTTTTTAACTGTACTAAAACTAACACAAGTGGGCAGTAAATGATGGTAGAATTTGTCTAAAGGAACTCGGCAAAATGACCCCGTAAGTTCGCGAGAAGGGGTGCTAATTAGGAATTTCGGGAGATGGAGTAATTAGTTTCAAAGAAGAGGGGGTATCGAGAGTTTACCAAAAACAGAGCTTTCAGTCAAGTCTTGGGTTTGAAAGATTGGGGGTGAGGCCTGCCCAGTGGTCGGTTCTAAATTTAAATAATGAGAAAGGTTGTTTAATTAAAGATGACTAAACGGCCGCGGTAACTCTGACCGTGATAATGTAGCGTAATAAATAGTCAATTAATTGTTGACATGTATGAATGGCGTAACGAGTGCCCTACTGTCTCTAGATAAAAACCAATGAAATTGAAATAGTAGTGAAGATGCTACATACAAATTGTAAGACGAGAAGACCCCGTCGAGCTTTACTGTAATTTTAAATAGTTTCGGATAAATTAAAGAGAAGATTATAGGGGAAGATTTGAAAATACCCTTTTTTAAGAGTTTATAAACTAAAGATAACTTTAAGATAGAAGTTCTTGAAATGTTTAAGAGGGACAGTTTGGTTGGGGCGACCGCCTTCTAAAGAGTAACGAAGGTGAACATAAGGTAAATAGAATCAATAGAATATTTTAAGCTTGACAGTAAGGAAGAATTCCGAGCTGACACGAATTAGATTGTGGGTTATTATGACCCGTTAGTCAAGTGTGGAATTGCTAACGATCAACTAATAAAAGTTACCGCGGGGATAACAGCGTAATTTTGTTTGAGAGTCCTTATCGATGACAAAGTTTGCGACCTCGATGTTGAATTGCGATATCCTGGAGGCGTAGAGGCTTCCAAGGGTTGGACTGTTCGTCCATGAAAATCGTACATGATTTGAGTTCAGACCGGCGTGAGCTAGGTCGGTTTCTATCTACAATTTGATTGTGAAACTTTAAATAGAACTAAGCTTTCGTACGAAAGGATCGAGTGATAGATATCCGCTGGTGAATCAATTATTAAATTTGTTGGGTAGCTACGATAGTCTCTATAATTTCTGGCTGCAGATAAGAAAGGGATAATTTTAATTATCTTTTAAGAAGAGAAATATTATTCAGAGTTTCAGTGATAAAGGTCGTTTGAGAAGAAGACGTTAATAGGGTCTATGTTATATTGCATAAGATTACTAAAGCCTGAGCACTAGTTTATTGGATGACCGATAACTTAAAGGTGAAGTGTATTGCTCATAACGATAAAGAGGTTGGTTCGATTCCAATTCGGTTAATTGAGAATGTTTATTAGAGATTGAATGGGGAGAATGGCAGAAAGATTATGCAATCCGCTGTAAATGGAAGTAAAAGAGTTTGAGTCTCTTTTCTCCTAATATGCCACAATTAGATGTTACGGCCTTTTTAGTGCAATATATTTGAGGGATTTTGGGGTTAGGGTTTTTATTTTTTTTACTTGTTTTTCGGGTATTGCCTGTATTACAGCGAGCTTCAATAGTGCGAGAGTGATTAAAGCAGCGTAAAGTACGGGGAACGAAGTTGAGTGAACAGGAAAAATTAGCGGAAAGATTGAGGGTGGATAAGAAGATAAGTTTTTTAATAAGTGTTCGATTAATGTAAAATGTTGTTAAGTGCTTATTTTGATCAATTTAATGTGATGAGTTTAATAGGGTTGGAGTGATTTAATGGTGAGATGGTCATGATTTTTACTAATTCTTCTGTGATGGTGGGTTTAGTGAGTGTTTTAATTTGAATGTTTTTTAAAGGGGGGAGGTTGGTTCCTAGTCGATGACGGTTAATAATGGAGTTAGTTTCTAGTATGATGTGGGCTGTTGTGATTGAGAATTTGGGATGAAGAGGTCAACAATATTATCCTTTGATTTTAAGTTTTTTTTGATTTATTTTGGTATTAAATGTTTTAGGGTTATTGCCTTATGTATTTACTCCCACGGCTCACATAGTGTTAACTTTAGGAATGTCTTTTTCTGTGGTGTTAGGAGTGACTATGTTGGGGTTGAGGAAGCATAAAGTGTTGTTTTTGAGTTTATTAGTGCCTGGGGGGGTGCCATTAAGTTTGGCTCCTTTTTTATCTGTGATCGAGACGTTGAGTTATGGGATTCGGGCTCTATCATTGGGAGTTCGGTTAGCAGCTAATATTTCGGCGGGGCATTTATTATTTGCGATTTTATCGGGATTTGCTTTTAATTTATGATTTAATGGGGCCTTTTTAGTAGGTTGAATTCCATTATTAGTGATGGGGTTTATTACTTTATTGGAGATGATGGTGGCGGTGATTCAAGCTTATGTGTTTAGTTTGTTAGTGACTATTTATATTAGAGATGGAATTGAATTGCATTAATTAGGTGTTATTATATCCGGTTTTTATAACTTTATGGCTTAATGGTAAAGTATCTATTTTCGGGGTAGAGGATTAAGGGTTCGAGTCCTTTTAAGGTTAATAGTTTGTAGCTTAATGGTAGAGCATTTACCTTCTAAGTAAAAGGTTGTTGGTTCGAATCCGATTGGGCTTAGAATAAAATGGCGAAAGTTAATTTTAATAAAGGGGTGTTTCATCCTTATCATTTAGTAGATTCAAGTCCATGACCAGTGGTGGGGGCGATAGGGGTGTTTTCTCTTGTCTCGGGGGCAGTAGTGTATTTTCATTATGGAATAATTTGATTTTTAGTGCCAGGTTTAATTATTATAGTCTGGACCATGATAATGTGGTGACGGGATGTGATTAGAGAGGCTACTTTTCAGGGGCATCATACGGTTATTGTTAAACGGGGGTTGAAATATGGGATGCTTTTGTTTATATTATCTGAAGTGTGTTTATTTTTTTCTTTTTTTGGGCGTTTTTTCATAGTAGTTTAGCGCCGGTGGTAAGTATAGGAGGGGTATGGCCGCCGGTTGGAGTGAGTCCTTTAAATCCTTTTTCTATTCCTTTATTAAATACGGTGATTTTATTGAGTTCGGGGGTAACTGTGACTTGGGCTCATCATGCGATAATTAGTGGAAGGAAAAGAGAAGCAATAATAGGTTTGGGTTTAACGGTAGTGTTGGGGTTAATATTTACTGGGTTACAGGGGATGGAGTATTATGAGGCTCCTTTTACTATATCTGATTCGGTTTATGGTTCGACTTTTTTTATGACGACGGGTGCGCATGGGGGGCATGTTTTAATTGGAAGTACTTTTTTATTAGTTTGTTGATTTCGATTGATAAATAATCAATTAACTAGGCATCATCATGTTGGGTTTGAGGCGGCGGCTTGATATTGACATTTTGTAGATGTTGGTGATTGTTTTTATTTGTTTGTATGTATTGATGAGGTTCTTAATTGACCTTAAAGAAATCCGCTGAGCCATTTTTAGGCTTTAGCTGGTGGGCTTGATCGCGCGAATTAATTTCCTTTACTTAAAACTATTCTATAAAATAGAGGATATGGGGGTGGGTTGAGAGTAGAATATTTTATTTTAGGGTAGGATTGAGGGGATAATAGAAGTTAGCCAAATAGGATAAGGCATTAAGTTTTGGTCTTAATTATTAAAGGTTCGAGTCCTTTGCTTTTAGTGGGGAGTTGAGATTATTTTTCGAGGGAGAAATTTTAGATCTAGTGGGAGAGAATTTATTTTATTGGGGAGATTGTTTAAAGAATTAGGTTAATGGTAAATCAAGGGCCTTCAAAGTTTTAGATAGCGGTTCGAGTCCACTATTCTTTGATTTAGATTATAAGGGAAATTATTTAAGGCATGACGAAAAGGTAAACGTGTTTGGTTTAGGTTCAAAATTGTATAGGTTCGACTCCTATTGCTTTTATTGTTTTTTAAGAGAAGTGAAATTTTTAATTTTTAGATTGTTTGAGGAATTTAATAAGTTTTGTTAATTTTAAATTGTTAGATGGGGTAGCTTAAAGGTAAAGCAATAGATTGTTAATTTGAGGATATTAGTTCGATTCTAATCTTTGTCTGTTGTTTCGGAGTATGCGTAAAGAGGGTGTTTTGCTTCAGTTGATAGATAGTTTTTTTATTGATTTGGGGGCGCCTTCTAATTTTAGTTATTTCTGAAATTTTGGTTCTTTGTTAGGATTTTGTTTAATTATTCAGATTATAACAGGGATATTTTTAGCTATGCATTATTGTCCCGAGATTGATTTAGCTTTTAATTCTGTGGCTCATATTACTAGGGATATAAATGGGGGTTTTATATTAAGGTATTTTCATGCTAATGGGGCTTCTTTGTTTTTTTTATGTGTGTATATTCATATAGGGCGAGGGTTGTATTATGGGGGTTATACTAAATGATTAGTTTGAAGTGTGGGGGTGGTAATATTTATTTTAATGATATTGACGGCTTTTATCGGTTATGTCTTGCCTTGAGGTCAAATGTCGTTTTGAGCTGTGACGGTAATTACGAATTTATTATCTGCGGTTCCTTATGTAGGAGAGGGAATTGTGAGATGAATATGGGGGGGTTTAGTGTTTCGAATGCAACGTTAAATAGGTTTTTAAGTTTACATTATTTGTTGCCATTTATTATAGCGATATTAGCAATAGTGCATTTAATAGCTTTACATGAGGTAGGTTCAGGTAATCCCATGGGGGTGGAATGTGAGATGGATAAAGTGCCTTTTCATTTTTATTATGCTTTAAAGGATGTATATGGGATGTGGGTTTTAGTCATAGTGGCAATAGTGATTGTTAGTCAGTTTCCTTATGTTTTTGGTGATGCTGAGAATTTTAAAGAGGCTGATTCTTTAGTGACCCCGGCTCATATTAAGCCTGAATGGTATTTTTTATTTGCTTATGCTATTTTGCGTTCTATTCCGAATAAGTTAGGAGGGGTTGTTGCTTTGATGTTGAGTGTTTTAGTTTTATTTGTTTTACCTTATTTGCCGCGGAATAGGTTTAAGGGAGTTAGATTTAAGCCTTTAAGTAAGATGTTTTTTTGGTTATTTGTGGTGGATTTTTTATTATTGACTTGAATAGGGGGTGAGCCCGTAGAAGGAACCGTATATATTAATAGGGCGAGTACTTTCGGTTTTTTATTTTTCTTATTTTTTAATTTTTCTTCCTTTGATCAATAGGTGAGAGAATAAATTATTTTCGTATGCTTGTGTAACTTAATGGGTAGAGTTTCTGTCCTGTAAATAGAGAGAGTAAGTTCGAATCTTGCCGTAAGTAGGTGATTTAGAGTATTTGACTGAATTAGAGTGTTGTGTGAGTGGGTGAGGATAAAGATAGAATGAATGCGGAATTTTTAACAGGAGCTAAGTTTATTGGGGCCGGGGCTGCTTCAATAGGTGCGGGGGGAAGTGGTGCAGGTATTGGAACTGTTTTTGGGAATTTAATTATTGGGTATGCCAGAAATCCTTCTTTAAAACAACAATTATTTACTTACGCCATCTTGGGATTTGCTATTTCAGAGGCTATGGGATTGTTTTGTTTGATGATTGCTTTTTTAATTTTATTTGGGCTTTAATTAGGGGATTAGTTACTTAAGTGTCTTTTTTTTATAACGGGGGTTAGTTTGTTTAGTTTTGTTGGTAGATTTCGAGAAATATATTAATAGAAGATTATTCGCTTTGGGTGCGGAAGGTTATGGGTTCGAGTCCCGTTTTCTTGAAGTTTATTTAAGGAATGTTAGAGTTTATTTTAATATTACTTATAATGGGGATGTTGGCTCTTTTACTTACGCCAAGACAGGATTTTGGGGGGTTACGTAAGGTGGGTTTAGAGTGATCTTTATTGGTGTTAACTGGAGTTGTTCTTTTATGAGGTTCTTTTGATGGAGAGGGGCAGTTTCAGGTAATGAGAAGGGTAGAATGGATTTCGAACAGAGAGCCGGGATTTGGGTATCTTGTTTTTGGTGTTGATGGGATATCTATATTTTTTATCATGTTAACAGCTTTATTAATTCCTATTTGTGTTTTAATAAGTTGGAAATCGATTAATTTTATGGTTAAGGAGTTTTTATTGTGTTTATTGGGTATAGAGGGTTTATTGATAGGGGTTTTTACTGTTTTAGATTTAATAGGGTTTTATATACTTTTTGAGGGTATTTTGATTCCGATGTTTTTAATGATTGGAGTGTGAGGATCTCGGGAAGAGAAGATTAGAGCTTCGTATTATTTTTTTTTTTTATACTTTTATTGGTTCAGTTTTTATGTTATTGGGCATTTTTTTGCTTTATGATTATGCGGGAAGTACGGATTATCAGTTTTTATGTAGTTTAGAGATAGCAAGAGAATTACAATATTTAATTTTTTTAGGATTTTTTATGAGTTTGGCCATTAAGATTCCTCAAATTCCTTTTCATATTTGGTTGCCTCAGGCTCATGTAGAAGCGCCGGTAGCTGGTTCTGTTATTTTAGCTGGGGTTTTATTGAAGTTGGGGGGATATGGGTTTATGAGATTTTCATGACCTTTATTACCGCAGGCTTCTGAATATTTTTGGGCCTTTAATTTTGACTTTGAGTTTATTTGCGGTGATTTATGGGAGTTTAACGACGTGTAGGCAGATTGATTTAAAACGTATAATTGCTTATTCTTCGGTAGCACATATGGGTTTAGTGACTTTAGGTCTTTTTAGTCATACAAGTCAAGGGTTAGTAGCGGCTGTATTTTTAATGTTGGCCCATGGTTTTAACAAGTTCTGCTTTATTTATAATAGTAACTTTTTTATACGATAGGTATCATACAAGATTGATTAAATATTATCGAGGAGTAGTAGTAACAATGCCTTTATTTGGTGTGTTATTTTTAGTTTTAGTTTTGGCTAACGCTTCTGTTCCTTTGAGTTGTAATTTTGTGGGGGAATTTCTTTCTTTATTGGCAGCTCTTGAATGTAGCTTTTTAGTTGGTGTTTTGGCATCTTCGGGGGTAGTATTCTCGGCAGGTTATTCAATTTATATGTATAATAGGGTTTGTTTTGGGGGAGTTTCGAAGTATTTTTCTTTTCTTAGGGATTTGACCCGGCGGGAATTTTATAGTTTACTACCTTTAATAGTATTAATAGGTTTGTTGGGAATAAGTCCATGTTTTGTTATTGACGAAATTAAAGATTCTATTATTCTTGTTTAAATATTTAATTGAGGTGTTATTAATAGAAGAGAGAATAATTGGGTGTGTTAATAGGAATTATTGTTTAGGGGATTACTTGGTAAGGAAAAAGTTGGGGTGAAAGAAAGTGAATATAAGGGGTTGACGTATGAGAATTGGTGTTATATAGTGGTAATTGTTAGTTGAAGAGAATTTGGCTTAATCTGGCTTAATATGGTAGAGCAGAGGATTTTTAGTCCTTAGGTTTTTGGTTCAAGTCCAGAGGTTTTGGAGCTTGGTGATTAAGGGTTTGAACTGTTTTTGGTAGAGAGAGTTTAGTATGAATTGTTGGATTTTAAGTTAGATTTTAAGATTAAGTTAGTTGATAAGATAAATAGGTTTTTAAAGAGGTTGGATTAAGGAGATTCTGGTAGTATTAGAATTTTTACTAGAGAGATGGTATAAGGTTAGTGTGATTGTTTAGGAACTTTTGATTGTAAAAGTTTAGGGGTGTTGGTGGGAGTCGGTTTTTTTAAGTATTATGTAATAAATTATTTGTTTTTTAGTGATTAGAGTGCGTATTTCTTAAATGATAGGATTTATATAGAGGGCGTGTAACAGGGGTATGTTAATATGGTTTGCAGGGCCGAGATTTGCAGGTTCGAGTCCTGTCCATGCTAGGACAGTAAGAATTGTGAGAAGAGTTAGTTGTATATATATTTCTATGTCTGGCATGAGTTGGTTTAATTTGATTGATAATTTGGGGTATTATCTTTGTGGTGGAATTGGTAGACGCATCAGACTTAAAATTTGGTTTTTATGGGTTCAAGTCCAGGGATATGGGTATATGGCTTAATGTTGAGTGTGGCTTTGATAAGGCTGAGGTTGTGGGTTCAAGTCCCGCTGTACTGAGAATAATTAGTGGTTAAGGTTTACAGAGTGGATCTAGGAAGGTTGCCGGGCTCATGCCCCGGAGGAGTAGGTTCAATTCCTGCCTTTGTTAATAGAGATAGCTTAAAGGTAAGAGTGTCGAGTTGTGGGCTCGTAGATAAGGGTTCAAGTCCCTTTTTTTATTATTGGTGTGGTTGTTCTTGTAGTCTAAGGGGAAGATGTTAGATTTTCGGCTTAAGGATAAAGGTTCGAGTCCTTTCGGGAATGTTGTGGGTAGGGGACGTATTTAGTGTGTTAGGGATAATTTGCGGGGTAATGGTGATTTCAGGGTTAAATTCTGTTCATTCTGTGCTTTGATTGATAGCGGCTTTTGTGTGTGTGGGAATAGTTTTTATTTTGATGGGGGTGGAGTTTGTGGGGTGGGTGTTATTAATAGTGTATGTAGGGGCGATAGCCGTTTTATTTTTATTTGTGGTGATGATGTTAAATTTGACTGATTTTCCGGGTTTATTGGATATGACGCATTATATTCCTGTGGGGTTGATGGTGGGGATAGGGGTGTATATGGGGGTGTTGTTGAGTGGGGGATGAGAAGGGGGAATAGGGGTGGGTTTGGAGTATAATAGGTGGGATTTAGTGGAGAAGATATCTAATATTGGGGTATTAGGGGGGGTGATATATACGGATTATGGGTATTTATTGATTTTAGCGGGGTATATATTATTGGTGGCGATGGTGGGTGCGATAGTATTGACTTTGGGGGAGGGGATTGATCGAAGGAGGGGATATCGTAAAAAGTAGGTGATTTTTAAAGGAGTTATAGTTTAAGGGTAGAATAGTCGGTTGTCATCTGATTGATATGGGTTCGATTCTCGTTAATTTCGGGGATGGTGGAGAAGGGGTATTTAGGGTTGTTAATATTGGTGGTGTGTAGTTGATTACTTTCAGGGGTAGTATTGTGGGTGTCTTATGTGGTGGGGGAGCGAAGTAGGGACATAGAGAAAGTGTCAGTATATGAGTGTGGTTTTGATCCATTTGGTTCGTCGAGGGTTCCTTTTTCAGTGAAGTTTTATTTAATAGGGATATTATTTTTGATCTTTGATTTAGAGATATCCTTTTTATTTCCTTGGAGTGTGGTATTAGGGGAGATAGAGAGTTGGGGAAATTGAGTAGTGTATATATTTTTAATTATCTTAACTATAGGTTTGATTTATGAGTGGGGTAAAGGGGGGTTAGAATGGGAATAAAGTTTTAGATTGGACGGTATGGAATGTTAGAGGGGTTTTGAATGGGGGTGTCATTATGAGTAGTGGGGGTATTGGGGGTGGTATTAAATAGGAGGAATTTAATAATAATGGTGATGTCTATAGAGTTGATGTGGTTGGCGGTGGTTTGGATGTTTTTAAGTGGGTCAGTGTTGGTGGGGGATGTGATGGGGCAGGTATTTCCTTTAATGGTATTGACGGTAGCGGCGGCGGAGTCAGCGATAGGTTTGGGGATATTTGTGGTTTATTATCGTGTGAGGGGGACGATAGGGGTGAGTTCTTTAAATTTATTGAGGGGGTAAGGAACGAGGTGACTGAAGGTAAGGTGGCAGTGTGCTAAACTGTGAGTGAGAGCTTGTATAGGTTCGAGTCCTGTGCTCGTTAGATGTTTTTAAGGTGGGTATGTTCAACTAATCATAAAGATATAGGGACGTTGTATTTATTATTTGGGGGTTGAGCGGGGATGATAGGAACAAGTTTTAGTGTATTGATAAGGTTGGAGTTATCGGGGCCGGGGTCAATGTTGGGGGATGATCATTTGTATAATGTGATAGTGACGGCTCATGCGTTTGTGATGATATTTTTTTTAGTGATGCCTGTGATGATAGGTGGATTTGGGAATTGGTTTGTGCCTTTATATATAGGTGCGCCAGATATGGCGTTTCCGCGGTTAAATAATATAAGTTTTTGGTTATTGCCGCCGGCTTTGAGTTTGTTATTGGCGTCGGTATTAGTGGAGCAAGGGGCTGGAACAGGGTGAACGGTTTATCCCCCGTTATCGGGGATAGAGGCTCATTCTGGGGGGTCTGTAGATTTAGTGATATTTAGTTTACATTTAGCGGGGATATCGTCGATATTAGGAGCAATGAATTTTATAACGACGGTGGTGAATATGAGGGTGAATGTAATGACTTGGGGTAGGTTGCCATTGTTTGTGTGATCTATCTTAGTGACAGCGGTTTTATTGTTATTATCTTTACCGGTATTAGCTGGAGCGATAACGATGTTATTGACGGATAGGAATTTTAATACTTCGTTTTTTGATCCTGCGGGAGGGGGTGATCCGATATTATATCAGCATTTATTTTGATTTTTTGGGCATCCAGAAGTGTATATATTAATTTTACCTGGGTTTGGGATAGTATCTCAAGTAATTCCGGTATTTGTGGGTAAAAAGAGGGTATTTGGGTATTTGGGGATGGTTTATGCGATGGTATCGATAGGTGTATTGGGGTTTATAGTGTGGGCTCATCATATGTTTACGGTAGGAATGGATGTAGATACGAGAGCGTATTTTACGGCGGCGACGATGATAATTGCGGTGCCGACCGGGATAAAGATATTTAGTTGAGTAGGAACAATGTTTGGAGGAGTGCTAAGGTTTGATACGCCTTTACTTTGGGCAATAGGATTTGTATTTTTATTTACTTTAGGGGGGTTAACAGGGATAGTATTGTCTAATTCAGTTTTAGATGTGGTATTACATGATACTTATTATGTTGTGGCTCATTTTCATTATGTTTTATCGATGGGGGCGGTATTTGCGATTTTTGCTGGATTATATTATTGATTTGGGAAAATAACTGGATATAGGTATAATGAAGTTTATGGGAAGGTGCATTTTTGGGTAATGTTTATTGGGGTGAATGTGACTTTTTTCCCACAGCATTTTTTAGGAATGGCGGGGTTACCGAGACGGTATTCTGATTATCATGATAGTTTTGCGGGATGAAACGGTGTAAGTTCGTTGGGGTCTATAATTTCTTTAGTTGGTGTTCTTTGATTTATTTATTTGATTTGGGATGCTTTTAATCGAGAGATTCCTTTTAAGGGTTGAGAGTTTGGTAAGAGTGGGTATTCTTCATTGGAGTGGGCGCATGTGTCTCCTCCGGCCTCTCATACGTATAATGAACTTCCGGCAGTTTATGTCTTAAAAGAGAAATCTTAGTTAATAAGATTGTTATTTTCCTTTTGTGAGGTAAATTTTATTAGGGGTGTGGGCCTCTGGTAAACTTTTGAGGGGGAGTGGAGAAGTGGCATAAGGGTAGTGCGATTGCTTTGAAGGCAGTTGTGTGTTAGTTCGAATCTGATTTTCTTCATAATTGTGGGATTGATGGGTTCGAGTCCTGTTTATGCTGGATGGTGGGGGTATTAATGGGGAAGGTATTATGTATTTTAATTCCTTTGTTAGTATCAATAGCTTATTTAACTTTAGGGGAGAGGAAGGTATTGGGATATATTCAAGGGAGAAAAGGACCGAATGTGGTAGGTTTATATGGGGTTATTACAGCCTTTAATGGATGGGTTGAAGTATTAACTAAGGAGATAAATAATTCCCAATCGGGCGAATGTGGGGATATATATGTTGGCCCCGGTTTTTTCTTTGACTTGGGCTATAATAGTGTGGGGTGTGTGCCCTTTGGGGAGGGGGTGGTATTGAGTGATATAGGGGTGGGGTTATTGTATGTCTTTGCGGTGTCTTCGATGAGTGTATATGCGGTTTTAATGTCGGGTTGGTCGAGTATTCTAAATATGCTTTTTTGGGGGCAATGAGGGCGGCGGCTCAGATGATAAGTTATGAGGTGTCGATAGGGTTGATAATAATATCTGTGGTTTTGTGTGCGGGTTCATTGAATTTAACGGAGGTGGTGTTATCTCAAAGTTGAATGTGATATTTTTGTCCGTTATTTCCGGCTGCCGGGATGTTTTTTGTTTCGGCTTTAGCAGAGACTAATAGAGTTCCTTTTGATTTAACAGAGGGGGAGTCGGAGTTAGTTTCTGGGTTTAATGTAGAGTATTCTAGTATGTCCATTTGCTTTATTTTTTTTAGCGGAGTATTGTCATATAATATTTATGTCTGCTTTGGGGGTGATTTTATTTTTGGGGGGGTGTGTAGTCCGGGGAATGTGTTTGAAAATAGTGTGATTTTTGGGGTGAAAGTGGGGATTTTATTGTTTTTATTTATTTGAATAAGGGGGTCTTATCCTAGAGTGAGGTATGATCAGTTAATGACTTTGTTGTGAAAGTCTTATTTACTTTGAGTTTAGGTTGGGTAATGTTAGTCTCTGGAGTTTTAATTGGATTTAATGCTTTTCCTATATCTATTTAGTTGAGGAGATTAGGGTTGAATAAGGGAGACCTGAGGTAGTCATTGGATTCATGGTTCGAGGGAATAGGTTCGATTCCTGTCTTTGTTAGAGTGTGAGTCCTTTATTTGAATTGTGTTTGGGGATAGTAATATTAATATTAGTAATTTATGGTTTAAAGGTTCGGATATTGAAAGTATCAATTATGTGGTTAATGGGGGTGGTTGGATTGAGTTATTTGAAGTTATGGTCAAGGGGTTGATTGATTGAGTGGGTTAAAGGGGGGTTATGAGGTTAGTGGGTTATTATTGACGAATGGTTGGTCGGATATGTTTAAAGGGGTGTTGGTAATTGTTTGTGTCTTGTTATTATAATGTATAGTGGGGAATTTCGGTCTTCTTCGACTGAGGAGGGATTAGGAATAATTGGGGGTTGTTGGTGTTGATAGTTTTGTTGAGTTCGTTATTGTTAGTTTCTTCGGTTAATTGGTTGGCGATATATTTGGCTTTGGAGCTACAGACTTTGACTCTTTTGATTTTAGTGGCGAAGGGTAGTGCTTATAGTGCGGAAGCGGGGTTAAAGTATTTTGTTTTAGGTGGCGTGTCTTCTGGGTTATTTTTATTTGGGTGTGCTTTATTATATGGGATGGTGGGAGAAACGGGGGTTCAAGGGGTAAATTCGGTGTTAGTGGGGCATGTGGGGAAGGTATTGATAACAGTTTCGTTATTTGTTTAAATTATCTGGGGCTCCTTTTCATATGTGGGCTCCAGATGTTTATGAAGGGGCTCCTACGATAACGACAGCTTTATTAGCAGTAATGCCTAAAATAGCAGTATTTTCGGTTTTAGTTCAGGTGGGTTTAGTGAGTAGTGTTCTTTTATGTAGTGGGGTTTTATCAATAATTGTTGGGGCGATAGGGGCTTTAAATCAAGTGAAGATGAAGCGTTTATTGGCTTATAGTGGGGTAGGGCATATGGGGTTTTTGTGTTTTGGGGTGGCTTTGGGGTCTTTTGAAAGTGTTGAGGCTAGTTTGGTTTATGTTTTGATTTATGCGTTAATGTCGATATGTGGGTTTTCAGTTTTGTTATCTTTAGGATGGACTCGGGCTTTAATAATAGAGGTGGCTGGTTTATCTAGGGAGAATGCTGTTTTGGGGGTAACATTAGGTTTAACGTTTTTTTCAACTGCGGGGATTCCTCCGTTATCGGGGTTTTTAGGTAAATGGTTAGTTTTGTTATCGGGGGTATCTAGTAGTTATTATTTGATTTGTGTGATTATAGTGATATTTTCGGTGATTGCGGGGGTGTATTATGTGAGAGTGGTTCAATGGATTTATTTTCCTAATTATGGGGATTTAATTTGGCAAAAGATTTTGAAGAAATTGAAAGGGGTGAATTTAAGGAAGTCGGTGATTTTGGGGGTAGTATTGTTTATGGTGTTGTTTTTAATGATTTCGCCTAATTGGGTGTTAGAGGTGGTTCATGATGCGGGGGCGAGTTTATATATGTCGATGAGTTTTATCTCTTTATAAGAGTGATAAGGGGGAATGTATATATTAGTTTTGTTTTTGCCTTTATTAAGTGCAATAATATCGGGATTATTTGGGAGAAAATTGGGGACTAAAGGGGCGGGGATATTGACTTCGAGTTTGGTAATGGTGAGTTTGGTAGTGTCTTGTGAGATTTTTTATGAGGCAGTATTAAATTCTTCTGTGACTTATGTGAAGTTAGGTAGGTGATTTGATTCGGAGTTGTTGACTACTTTTTTTGGGTTTCAATTTGATAGTTTAACGGCGGTTATGTTGATTGTGATAACCAGTATTTCTGGGTTAGTTCATGTGTATTCGATTGGGTATATGTCGGGGGACCCTCATGTTCCTCGGTTTATGTCTTATTTATCGTTATTTACTTTTTTAATGATAGTGTTAGTGACGAGTGATAATTATGTGCAGTTATTTATAGGTTGAGAGGGGGTAGGATTATGTTCTTATCTTTTGATAAATTTTTGGTTAACTCGGATAAAAGCGAATCAAGCGGCGATGAAGGCCATGTTGATAAATAGGGTGGGGGATATTGGATTAATTTTAGCAATGCTTTTGATGGTGAAAGAGTTTGGTGCTTTAGAGTTTTCTACTCTTTTTGGGGTTTTAAGTTTAAATGATTGGTTAGATAGAGAGAGTTTAACTTTGATTAGTTTATTATTATTTGTGGGGGCGGTAGGAAAATCGGCTCAATTGGGGTTGCATAGTTGATTACCGGATGCTATGGAAGGGCCAACACCGGTGTCTGCTTTGATACATGCGGCTACGATGGTGACTGCAGGGGTGTTTTTAATTATAAGGTCAGGGCCTTTTTTTGAAGGGTCGCCTTTAGTTTTAACTATTATGACTGTGGTGGGGGCTTTAACAGCTTTTTTTGCGGCTACGGTGGGGGTGGTTCAATTGGATTTGAAGAAAGTTGTGGCTTATTCGACTTGTAGTCAGCTAGGTTATATGGTAATGATTTGTGGTTTATCCAATTATTCTGTGAGTTTATTTCATTTAGTGAATCATGCGTTTTTTAAAGCTTTATTGTTTTTAAGTGCGGGTTCTATAATACACGCGGTTGGAGATGAACAGGATATGCGTAAGATGGGGGGATTGAGAATGTTTCTTCCTTTGACTTATGTGGGGGTTTTAATAGGTTCTTTGTCTTTAATGGGGTTTCCGTATTTAAGTGGGTTTTATTCAAAAGATTTGATCTTGGAATTGACTTATGAGAAGTATTATGTGGTATTTGCGTATTGATTAGGTAGTTTTTCTTGTTTATTAACTGCTTTTTATTCGATGAGGTTGATTTATTTGACATTTATGACTAGCCCTAATTTGAGAAGGGGGGCATGAATGAGAGTGCAAGAGTCTGAGGGGTATATCACTGTTCCTTTGTTTTTTTTGAGTTTGGGGGCAATATTTGTGGGTTATTGGGGGAAAGAATTAATGTTATCAAGTGTGCTTCCTCCGGTGATATCTGGTTCTGTTAAGTTAATTCCTTTATGATTAAGTGGGTTAGGGGTATTATTAGCTGTGGAATATGGGGATTGGATTAAGATAACATTTGGTCAATGATCGAAGAATAGGAATGAAGGAGTTTATATATTTTTTTATTCGGCTTGACAGTTTAATTATGTTGTGAATCATTTTGTGGTTTATAATATTTTGAATTTTGCGCATGTGGTGACTTATCGGGTGATTGATCGTGGTTTATTGGAAGTAATAGGGCCCAAGGGGGTGTCTGAGATATTAATAAGATTGGCTCAGGGGATAAGTGGTTTTCAATCAGGAATGGTGTTTAATTATGTTTTAATTGTTATTGTTTTTATGGCGGTTTTTATTTGTAGTTTTATGTTCATTTAATAATCTTTTTGATGGGGTTTTGAAGAGAAGTAAAATTATAAGGAGTTGGGAATTGTTGGGTATTTTAGCTTAATTGGTAGAGTGTGGTTTTTGCATAACTGCGGTGTTGGTTCGAGTCCGATAAATTCCAATTTTAATTTGGGTTAAAGATATTCCGGAGTCTTGAGCTATTGGGTTTCAAGATGGGGCTGTTGCTAGTACGGAGGAATTATTGAGATTGCATCATGAGATCATGAGTGTTTTAGTTTTTATAGTAATTTTAGTTTTATGGATGTTGATGAGGGCGTTAATGACTAAGTATTATAATAAATATTTATTTGAGGGAGCATTAATTGAGATTATTTGAACTTTAGTTCCTGCTGGAGTTTTAATATTGATAGCTTTACCTTCGTTAAGGTTATTGTATTTGATGGATGAAGTGATAGATCCGGCTTTAACTATTAAAGTGGTAGGACATCAATGGTATTGGTCTTATGAGTATTCGGATTATCAGTCGGTTAGTATAGAGTTTGATTCTTATATGATTCCTTCTTCGGAGTTAAGGAAGGGAGAGTTAAGGTTATTAGAGGTTGATAATAGATTAATAGTGCCGATAGAGACGGAGGTAAGGGTGTTAGTGACAGGGGGTGATGTATTACATTCTTTTGCTGTTCCAGCTTTAAATGTAAAAATAGATGCGGTTCCAGGGCGGTTAAATCAAACAAGTTTTTTTTTAAAAAGGCCGGGGGTATTTTATGGACAGTGTTCAGAGATTTGTGGGGCGAATCATTCGTTTATGCCTATTGTAGTGGAGGGGGTTTCTTTAGAGAAATATATGAATTGGATCGAAAGTTTTGTAACGAGTCAAGAATAATTAAAGTTTGAAA